>JAPEVF010000139.1:0-92964 GCA_029747585.1 Pleurotus djamor | reverse complement strand
ATTCCACCGGCTTGTGGGGCAGAGCCGACGTCCCCATTCTCCCAAAGCAGCTTGGTCGGCATCTCCAGCCTGGAGGGCGCCCTTGGCAGCAGCCTCCTCCTGTTGCTGCTTCTCGACTTCTTCCGGATCTCTGTAGAAGAACATGTCAACCATGACATTCCAGCCGTCGCTTGTGCGGGGGATGGTTCCACGGAGACGGAGGACTTCACGGGCAAGGAGCCACCAGACCAAACCGATGGAGTGCTTGGTCTTGTTGTTGGTGGGGATGGCAACATCGACGAATTGCAAGGGGGCATCGGTATCGCAGAAAGCGATAACGGGGATGTTGACGTAGGAAGCTTCACGGATGGCTTGGTGGTCTACGCGAGGGTCGGTGACGATGATGAGACGGGGTTCCTTGAACGAGCGAGTGATGTAGTTGGTGAAGGAACCAGGGGTGAAACGACCTGCGATGGCTTGGGCACCGGTGTTGGCGGCGTATTTGAGGACGGCACGGTGTCCGTAGGGGCGAGCAGAGATCACACAGACATCGTTGGGGTTCTCAATGGTGGCGATAATACGAGCAGCGAAAACGAGCTTTTCCCAAGTCTTTCCAATGTTGAGGAGGTGGATACCTGGCGCACATCCATCGTCAAATCTCAGTCCAGCCGCTCGTATGAAAAACACTGACCGTCAGCTCTTCGCTTCCAGATGTAGCCCTCCATCTGCTTATCGCAGTTTTTGGTTCCAATATGGCATTGGGCCGCGAGGAGGAGCTGGATATCCTCCTCGGTCGCGCTGAGGACGGAAGGGAGTTTTGAAGACATGTTGCACCTAACAACGCAGAACTTGCAGTCAGATCATCTTTGCCTCATCCAAGGTACCCCAGCCGCATCCATTCCATCCAAGCCTCCCAAACACTCTCCAGCCCTCCCAAACGAAGTACAGAGCGTATAACGACATACCGTCGAGGGTAGTTTTGTGCTTGACGCCGACGTGGGCGACGATTCCTGGAGTTCTTACGTGAGGGCGGTGTGTCGGTGTGCTCGAACGTCGGGTTGACAGCCACACAATTTCTATTGACCGTGTGAATTTCTGTTTCTGATCGTGGGATAGTATATTGTAGTCTACTATGACGACTTCAAAGCACAAACCAGGTGTTCGATCTCTTCTGGTCCCGTTCTACAACATCCCCCAACAACGACGCCTCCCCAAACGCCCGTGCCTTCGACGTTCTTCACGACCTGCCTCAACTCTTCAGCCCAATGCGCTTTGTCCCGGCCTTTTTTCCATCGTCTCAGTATTGTATCATATACGTCGCCGCCATTCGGGTACAGGATAAGCCATGGACGTTGTTCTGGGCAATTTTCCTTGATTTTGGACGCGAAATGACCAGATATTTCTTCCATGAACTCTACCCCGCAACAGTTGATTCCGATACCTGATGGACGAGGTATATCGGTATCAAGCGTTCCAAGGGCAGCCTGGACGACGTCTTGCGGACTGATTGCTTGTTCCGGCAGTTTTCCAAAGGGGAACACACCACATATCCACCAAGGTTTCATCGTCCCTGCTCCATACTCGCGCTCGATGCTCTGAACGGTCTGTCGGATTGCTATCATCTCTCTCACGACGGGGACAGTCTCGAATGCCAACAGGTCAATCATATCCCACACAGCTTGGTCGGAGATGTAAACCTTCAATCGGTCGACGTGGAACTTAGTCAAGGCTCGTATGGCGTTTTCCTCGGTTCCAGCCTCATCTGGCAGGAAGTGATTTTTTCCTTCGTGTGTTTTGCCCTCTCCAGGAAACTCTTGTGGCCCATAGGGAGNAGGGTAGAATCCGTCGAATTCTTGTGTTGGGACGGGCGTAGCCCCGAATGGACCTATGGACAGTGCGACGTGGATGGGATGGGACGGGTTGCGTTCTTGGATAAAACGACGTCGTGCTTCATTTGCGAGCTGGACTCCTTTCTTCCACACTTCCGCCGCTTGCTCTCTTGAATACCCCGCCCGCTCGAATGTTTCGAATGCACATTGATATCTATACACAAGTTATCCATACATTGATCATTGAATAGGAAACTACGTGCTCACGTAGCGGTGATAATCACAGTAGCTCCCGCCCGTAGAAATGCTAGATGCGCGTTTATGACCGCCTCCGGATCTTCCATGATGACGTTCGCAGACCACAGCGGTGTATTGGATATGGCTTTTGAGAAATACGTTTCCAATGTAGTTCCCTGTCCATCGAATGATGTCAGTGCATCGGACGGAATGATATAGAAACAGTACAACTCACCATTCCACCATCCATGAGAACGATCGGTTCGTGGAACAAATTCTCGAAGCTTGCCATGGTTTTCTGTTTCTTACTTGATGCTTGATTGCCGTCGTCCTTTTTATGTCTGTCTGTCGAGTCTACGGAAGCCTACGACTGACCTACGACTGGTAGTACCGAGGAGTCTGGATTGGGCCCAGATGTCGTGTGACAACCGTGACCGAGCAGACCGTCTCCTCCTGAAGCGTCCCTATGGATTACTCCTTTCCTCATTGAGGTAGGCCACTATTGGCTATCCATGAGCCGAACAGACCTCAAGACCATTTCGGTCTAGTCCCGGAGACGGGCTGGGCATCATTCTATCATGGCCGCACAGCTTGATGCCTCCAGGCAACAATACGTGGTGATCACAACTTGCCGCCCCAGGGCAAAACCATCGGAGCATCCGCCATGGTCAATAATGATGGAATTTACGGCTGCGTGCTATGTTTTTCGGGATGGGAGCTCAAAGAACTGCATACCACGGTCGAAGAATGGATGCGCGTTGTTGATCCTGCTCGCAAGGGAACTTCTTTGATTTTGACATAGAGCGAAGACGAATATGTCACTTTGGAAAGACATCTAACCAACGGCCGATCCAGTATCGGCACGCAGCTTTCCTCACAGCTAACTGCTCCTTGTCCAGCCCACTGACGTACAGGGATCCCTCCCACTCGCTTCCACACGAGACAGCATCGAAGTGGAGACCAGTGCTTCCTGCCAACCGAAGGAAATTATCGCATATCTCAGATCGCGTGTAGGGACCCGCAGCCACATGTACTCGTGCATCAGGAGTTCTGGCAAGGAGAGAGGTAATGGAAGAGACCAAGACGTCGTGCGATTGGTCGAAATGGAGGAGATCAGACAGGATCATGGCATCGTAACCGTCCTTAGGTGAGGAAAGTAGATTTCTGCGAGAGCAGGGCTTTAGGTCAGAGATTGTCAACCCCAGGGCATCTCGGACTTACCGAAGATGTGAAGGGTCGGTACCCCATTCGTATCCGAGGCATTTCACAGTGCAAGAAGGTTGAAAGACGTTTCTGTTTCGCTCAACGTTATTTGTAAGATTGGAGATGATTCCGCGGTCTGGGTAATCGGTGACAACAACGAGATCAGGGGGATCAGAGCTCGATGCGAGGAGCAACGATGGCAAAGCGCATCCAGCTCCCAGTTCAATTACTAGACCAGTACATATTAGTGTCCTCGTTTTACCCCATAGAAAGAAAGTTGAGATATACCTGATTTATGGGGAGCCTTGAAGAGGTTCCGTTCAACCTGCTCCGAGAGAAGGAGCGCCGGGGAGAAGAGGTGATCCGCCAGGAGCGTGTTGGCCTGTAGTCAGGTTCTCCAGCTTTCAATTGAATAGAATTGAAGTCGGAAAAACATCAAACCTTGCCATCCTTCCGAGCCGAAATATCATTTCAGTTAATTAAGAAACGTTGAGAAGATGCTGCAAGGACCCGGACCTTTGGTGCGACGGTTAATTCTAGGGGGCCATACTGTATCGTTTCATTGTCTTCAATTTGTTGGCCTCCAAAAAGCAGGACAGCATCGTTGAGAATGTCCTCCAAGTCGGATGGTGGCTGCATGGAAGCAAGTGACCCTTTCACAGCGCCGAATCAAGCGCCCTCCACGATCCCCCTTTTCCGAGACTAGTAACTCCTTTTTGCCTCGCTCTCTTACACTCCCACTACGGACGGGGTAGGAATTCCCTATAGATAACTCAAGTGCTACCATGGAAGGTTCGGGATCTCTTTATGTCAGTTGCAAAGTGTGCTCATGCTTGACTTCAGTGACCAATACAAACCCGGCGAACCAGACAGAGACTACCATCGAGCAGCGCAAAATCGATGACCAAGTAAGGAAACTCGAAGCTCGCATCCAGTCTCTGAAAACCAAGCGGAATACCCATGCACGCATTTCTCGAGTACTGCCCCCTGAAATTATTTCAGAGATTTTTGTCATGGCGAAGTGGTCTTCCATAAGTTCTCGAACCCTATTGAAGCTTCGTGGTGGCAGAAACTTTGAGTACTCCGGTGAAAGGAACTGGCTGAATGTGGCCGGCGTATGCACCCACTGGAGGCAGCTTGCCTTGGATTACCCTTGGCTGTGGTCTGCTATCGATTTAACACGCGCGGATCGGGCCTTGGCGATGATAAAACGCTCAAAAGCAGTACCTTTGGACATATTTTGCGCTAATATAGCGGATACGGATGATGACGCCCACTGGGTCGTCATGTCCAACATTTCCAGAATCCGAACCTTGAATATTGGCGCAAGCAGCGACGATCTACTTTTCAAGTTCCTTCGACTAAACGAACGGGCAAGCGCCCCAATATTACGCACTCTCACCCTGATAGGGTCCATGTATTCATTGCCAAAGGACGTTCTCCAACGCGACATGTCTTCACTTCAAGAACTCAACCTCATCAAAGGGACCCTCTCCATTCCGCTTCCTCCGTTACCACATCTTAAACGACTTCTCATCGATCCAACGGAGCTCCTCACAGGTCATCTCTCGGATCATGTCCTTCTTCAATCTCTTCAGAATACTCCAAATCTCGAAGAACTCCGGGTTCTCAAAGTTGCAGTCGCAATGCTGGATGAATCGCTTCCTCTCGTCGTCGATCTGCCTTGCTTGACTCATCTCAGTATCTCAGGTCTCACCGTCTTATCCTCCAAGCTTTTCGAATCTATCAATTATCCCAAGGCCGCGAACGTCAACTTTCAGTGTCAAGCNATTTTCCACAGGCTCAGACTTATTGCATCTCCTGGGTGCTCTTACCCACTTCACCTCTCTCCCCGGTCGCATCATCCGCGAGGTTGGCGTGACAACTCAGGATGAATTTCTCCTTACGTTAGAAGGCGTCCATCAATCTCCTTACCCAACGCCCTATCGTTTTGAGTTGACTCTGAAAGGGCCTGTCGATTTCCAAGACGAAATATCCGCTATACTTGGGGTTGTTCCCATGTCAAAAGTTTCTACTCTTCGCCTCACTGGTATCGCCCCGGGAACAATTCAGCCTCGTCGTCTTTTTGAAAGATGTGGAGAAGTCAAACATTTGCATCTCACTGCATGCGCCGTTGAAGTATTTAGCGGCTTGAAGAATGCCAATGACTCCACGCTTGCTCTCCCCAATCTGCGCACCCTGTCCGTGGAACGATGCAAATTCACCTACTCTAACGGGGGACGAAATTCCAAGTTGTGCAAGGCAATGACTTCGTTTCTGGAGAAAAGGAGGCGTCTGAATGCGGTCATCGAGGAATTCAGTATCTGTGCGTGTGACATAACGGGAAGTGTTATCAAGGAGTTCGAGGAGCTCGTTGACGTGGAATGGGATTACCAAGAAGTTGAAGACGAGGATTAATATTGCGTGTGGAGAGTCTTCCGTTTGGTCATTATGCATATGTAATTTTTTGGCCGTTGGTTGGATAATTTCCTACCCGGCGAATATGCCTCGCAAAAGAATGAGTTGCCCCTATACATCACAAATATCGAGGAATCGTCAGGTTTACTCTGAAGATCGTTCTCAACTAGGTAACTCTATATTTGGTACGAACGAGGACCTCCTGACACTGATGGACGGACTTGGGTTACAAGCGAAGCAAACCTCTCGAAATATTCTTAACTGCGAAGGTCACCTGTCTTCATCTTCGCCAAAAGAAGCTTCCTCAACCTCATTTTCACTGCCATTACCGCCATCTTCCGCACGTTCACTATGTGCATCGTCCTCGTCTTCATCATTGGTCTCCTAGGAATCCCAGTTGACTTTCACATACTCACCAAGCCGATTCACGATATCCTTTGTGATATCACAGTGACGAATCGTGAGCTCTCTGATCTCCACCCCGAGATCCTTCCTCTGTATCAGCAAAGATAAAATGGCATCGCACATCATGGTGTCTCGTTCTTCTGCGAAGACGTTGCAAACCATGGAGTCGGCCAAGATAAGCGTGCCCAGCCTTGGTAAAGGGAGTTTTGAACCGTCGAGTTTCATTAACCCACGGAGGTATTCAACCTTGCAGTAGTAGAGCGTTAAAACTTCGACATCGTCAGATTGTTCGAACAGGCGCGATGGTTGTAAGGCATCGGAATGAAGGTCAGAGCATTCGAGAGAAGTAGTTTTCGAGAAGGTCTTACACGTGAGATCTAGAGAGTCACGCGACGTTACTGTCCGCGTTTTCTTGTCACACCCTGACACCCTTGTCTTCGTTCAACTTGTCGATATCTATATTATAAAACGCATCGTTTTTTTCCCACGGGATAAAGTCCCATTTTTGGTATAAAGACAAAGACAAACGTCAAAGACAATCGGTTATTTCGGGCTTTCCCTTTTCGTATCAAACACTTTCAGCAGGCTTTCGAAAATTCAAGAATTTCTTGGCAATGGGCACGAGAAATTTCTGGAACGAGTCTCACCTCGCATATAAGATGGGAATACCATCAACGACCAGCCCACAGACGCGAAGACCTCTCCCACCTCACGGGCAGGTAAGTCAATGGAAAATTGAGCGTGCGAACTTGATAGTGACTGTGAGATTAATCTGCACTTATTCTGATTTATTGTTTAGAATTCTTGCTGAATATTCCACTCAAATGACTGAACGCCTGTCGATGAGCGCAGCTGTGAGTATACAAAGGCTCCTGCGCATGAGATAGGCACCAGACTGCTCAGCGTGTTTAGCTCAAATTCAATGCGGCCCCCGGGGATTTTGGGGGGATTTCGATTTTTTTTTNCGAAGGGTAAGCCAAGGGCAGGTAACAACGTTAAGCTTTTGCTACGGCCATAAGCCCTGGGGAGGCATGATCTCGAATCGGGAAACCAGGTAAGCCGTTTACAGTGACGCAATGTCTTTTAAATTTTAAGACATTATCCGACATGCTTCGGTCACTCACATCCGGGCCGTAACTTTGGTAGGCCACGAGCAATGGGGCATCGAGTTCGACCAACCGCAGGTTGGGCGACGAGGTGCCCTCGATGTAAATCAATTTTCGGTATATTTTTGGTCTCAAATTAGTTCCCTTATTTTATAATATAGATTATTTTCCGTGCGGAGCACGGGTTATCGGCTAGTCCCTTCCTAGGCCTCCACGTTATTACCAGCGGAACGCTAAAGCCAACTTTTAACATTTCGCACCGAGGATTGCGCCGCAGGGCTCGATATTGGGATACATCATTCACATTGGCACCAGTGGCAATAGAGTCAGAGTCAAGGTGACCTTAAAATTGCTCGCTCTGCGCATTGCTGGATTGTACTCATGCGCAAGGTGGTTTGAGGACCAATAGATAGCACCGTGATGACGCGGGCGAACTCCAGTTCCCTCAGTCATGCAGTTCGTTGGGGCTCGGGCCCTTTGCACCAGAGGAGCACGTATAGAACTTGCTAAAGCTGTTCAACCCGAAAGGTGCGACTACTTGTCTCTCCGGTTGTAGCTTCCCGTGACATTTGAGGTAGATTGGTGACATTCTGCCTTATCGTATTCTGCGCCCAGCGCACCCAGTATCCTGAGTCAGTGGTACAGCTATATCTTACTTTTATGTCATTTGCTAACTAGTTCTGGCGGCATCATCCTCCCAAATCTCATCTAGTGATACATGTTCATTTAGAAAACGCGTAACGTCCCACTCAGGCTGCGATGGAACGCGTCGGCGAGGTTCTCGTTTTCGCGTCACCTCTTGAGGGTGATCTCAACTTTGATGCCAGGAAGCTGAGTTCGCTGAATGCGTGGCTTTCTTCATTATGAAGCACTCTTGAGGACGGTACCCTGTTGACACGCACTCCGCTTCTCCCCGCAGATAAACTCAACGGGTCACTGAGACGGGGTTGTCCTGGCTCCACTTTTTCGTCGGCACCAGCAAGCCAACCGGGTTGCCGAGTGACTATCATATTCCTCTTCGCGGCGACGACGATGCACAAGTCGTGTGTGTAATCTACCCAGAGCATCGGATTTCAGTCGTTCTTATCTTCTTTGGCAGGCGATTCCCGGCATGACCACTTACGCTTGTGAAGCTAGGGAATATATATTGCTAGGATGGCGAACTTTCGCCCTTGTTCACCATGTCAACTAGACTTCCAACATGACCGACAGACTCGGCCACACTGTCTCTGTTTTGCGCACAACGCGTTCGTTCCCGAGGATTGAATCGCGATCACGTAGATATTGGGCATCGGATATCTCGCTCTACCACCATGATCAAAACCCCCTTCCAAACTTTTCGTCTTTACAAGACCGAGATCCCCGAACGACGCTTCATTGAGACAATAATACAAAAACATGAACCAGTGTGCACTCAATACACCTGGATACGAATACACCAACTCCTCGACAACACGCATCCTTAGCGCGCCTACAACGCTGCCAAGGTCTTCTCCCACACCTCCTTCCGGTCTTCCGTAACAGTCGTAAAAATGCAGTTCGTGATGTAGTCTGCCCAACCCTGCTCCGTCTCCGCCTGAAGACCATCAACCAGCGTTTGGTTGCCCGTGCAACCAATCTTTTCGGGTCCGCTGGCCTTGTAGAACCACATCCCACTGGCGAAACTCAGTGGATCGGGGAGGACGAGTTCTCTGACGGCGTTCTTGGTGGCGTTGGAGATGGCTGGGTCCTCGGGATCGGTGATGCCGAAGGACAACGCTTGGGCTGACGTTGAAGGCGTATCCACAGCGTACTGGTGGATGAACGGGAACGTCATCAAGTTTCTCGTTCCCTGACCGGCGCGCCCGGGGAAACTACAAGTCACAGTCGTAACCATTGAGCATCGTTCATCAAACGCTGTGAATGCCGTAAATGAACACATACTGGTTGATATCAAACTTGAAATTCCCGCTCTCAAACAACATCAAACTTAGAATCGCCGCTTTCTCGCCTTTGGTCGTGATGTTGAAGTCCGCGAATCCTTGGTTTACGAAGGGCGCTGACTGCTCTGCAGTACGACATTCTTCGGGGAAATCGATCGCGGGATCGCACGTAGCCATGTCAGGCGCGATTTGCAACAATTGCGCGGGGGTAATTCCGCTGCTAGTGCGTTGACGGCAGATGGGCGCAGCGAAAGTCGTGGTGGCGGAGAACGAAGCCAACGCGAGGGTAGTCAAAGTAAAACGGGCGTTGAACATTGCGATTGAATTTGATCGGATAGACGTTGGGTAGGTCGAGAAAAGGTTGGAAAGACGGAAAAGTCGTATCGTAGCGTAAATGACAAGTCGCACCGCGAGTTATTTGTTGAAGAAAGGACCACCGAGGAGAGCAGCGACCAGGCGCTTTGGAGAACCAGGGAGAAACGAGGGGAACGGAAGGAGAGATAGAGGGCAGGTAGGTGGCTGGTTGCACCCTTATATACCCATTGTCGACTTATTCAGGGCCCCAGGACAAACAGACGCTGCTTTGGCCGTTTGTAATGCTTAACGGACAATTGTTATGCATGGGCGGCGAGTGGCGATTGTCCAATAGCCGTTTCAGTTACAGCCTTCACGACCACGTCCGAATCGGGCGGACAGGACAAAAATGGCCATTGTCAAGATAGGGTCCCCACAGGGACTTGCATCTGGTTCGAACAGTGAACACCTTTCATTGGGATGAAGACGAATTAAGAACAGTGCTAAGCAGGTAATGATTGAAGCAAAGTATGGGTATGTGCACAAGAGTTATACAAAGCGATTACAAAATCGCAGATCCTTCAACAACGAGCACGTCGAGATTTGGGTGGCGAGACGGGTGCATTCTCTTTGTCCGCCTTGCGCGTGCGAATCACCTTTGCCCTCTTGTCTATGACAATGTCTCCCGAGGCGACCAATGCCTTGATATCGCTGTCGTCCAAGTTGCAGCAAAAGCCCTCTTCAGCAGATTGAAGCTGCTGATCTGCCGGAACCTCCTTCAAGGGAGTCACCGATTGCGTTACTTCTTCGCATTCCACTACTTCAACGTTCTGAACAGAAGAGAGGGTTGTAGTGGGTTCAGAAAGTGGAAGCGTCAGGAGAAGGTCCAGATGAGTGGGTGCAGGGGGATAGTTGATGGCGATTGGAAGAGGGTAAGATGGAAGCCCGGCAGACGAAAGAGGACGAGCGTATTCTGAGTAGTCGACGGATGATGGTAAAGAGCGAGTGTACGCTGGTGGCGGGCAATTACTGGGCAGGATAGGGCTCGAAGGAATGTGATGTGCTGGTATAGGGGTTGAGAATCTCCCCCTGGTCATCGCCGACTCCGGGATCTGGCACAACGAAGCGAAGGATCGAGAAGTCTACGAAATCGTTAATAACTCCTTGAGAATAGACAAGGCTCCGAGCTTACCATGAAAGGACCATCGTACTCGATGGAACGTTTCTTAAGATATTTTCGAATAATCCATGTCAACTTCCATGCGCCGTACCCGAGACTGACGACCGAGAGAAGGATAGTGAAGCAGAAAATGACAGTGTAGCCCAAAGGAAGGGATGGGTGGCTGGAGGAAGACATGGTTGTTGGAGGGGATGATGGTATTTGACGAAGAAGGGATGGGAGGAAGTCGAGAGAAGGCGACGAACTTATACTTACTGGATAGGAGGTGTCAAGGGAGGCTGACATCCGACCTCAGTGACATTTCCGCTTGAGAATCGTCATTGGGGACAAAAGGTCGCCAGTAGATGGTTTTTATCAAGAAGGTTGTAGCGCTTGCGTTCTATGGATCCTTATGGTGACTCGAAGGTCGCCGTGAAGGGGGGGGCCCCAAAAGCGAAGTGGAGGAAGAGAAGTTGAGGGAGCCCCTAACTAGTAGAGCAGACGGCGCCGAGTCCTTGAGCCGCAGATAGAATCCATCGCTATGCCATTGGATTCGATGGTCTAAGGTGATCATGATTCCAGGCATTCCATGAATTCTACTCTGAACCCGCCCTTGAACAAAATACCTCAACCGAAGAAGCAGCGCAAGAACAAATAAATTCCACTGCATCGCAGCATCGCACAATGTTTAGGTATCTAAGTTGTGCTAAAATAGCATGGATATTTTTACATAGAATCTCTATCAGCAAATAGCCGTGCTTTGCGACGGACTGATTACTCACAACAAGAGTTTTGAAAGCCTGTAGGCACTGGAAAACAACGGCCCTGTTGACTGGTTCTTGCATCCCCGTACGGCTGGAAGACTCCATATCCGGGNAAAGGGGGGACAAGCTTCTCCACAATGGTAGGATCAGCTGGGTATTGAGCGGCCGCGAGTGCGAGTAATAGGTCATTGGTTACGGGGATCTTATAAAAGACGGGTCTCGAGCCTAGGAAGATGATTCCAGGGAACACCATGCTTGCAAGCGGCGGGAGACCGCTTTCAACGCGCAGCCGGTTATTCTCATGGAAGGCTGCACAAGCTTGCGCGATGAGCTGAGCTTCAGCGTCGTTTGTTGAGATATGGTTCTTGATCATGTATAACGAGTCAACCTATCACCGATAGAGAAAAGAGCTGACCTTGTTCTCCTCCATCAGTAAAAGATACATCAACGCGTCATGAACGCGTTGCATGACGCAGACATATGTCCTTGCATCAGCCGTTTGTCCGCACATTACAAAATTGATCTCTCGGTAGGTATGGATAACGCGAGGGCCCTCGTCGAAGTCTAGCAGGGCCAACAAGAAAGCGACGAAGTCGGCAACAGCAGAATCTCGACCAAGGATAGGAGACGTTGCATCGGTTAAAAGGCTAAAGAATTGGTATGCCTGCCTTTGCGGGTGATGCTTGGGTATGTTCTGAAGCTCGTCGGGTAGCTTTTCATTGTTAAGGATGATGTCTGGGACGTTAGGAGATGGCAGTTGGTTGACGCCAAAGAACTTCTGGGAGTCTACTTGAACGACCTTAATGTTGAAGGCGACAAGTTCGTGGAGTGTCCAGTGTTTTCCCGATTTTGCGGAGCGTATGATAGATGACATCGTCGACTCTGAGCAAAGTTGGGGAGGAGATGTCGTTGTGGCGCTTATCCTGTGACTCCTTTTCCGCAACTTTTCCGATACCTGATCGAAACAGTGCACTGTGACCCATTGGTCAAGTCCTAGTGAATCGCCTCAGTTCAACCATGTGGCTACCTTCTACCAAGACGACGGACGTAAATCCAACGTAAACCTTTCCGAGAAAACTTCTTCAATGTCGAAAAATTTCGAAAATCTCAACTTGGCAAGCGACCTTGGAAATGGATCCAAAAATGTTCAAGACCTTTTCATCGTGAGTCTCCTTTTAAACCTTCTGCTGCCATCCGTATGATATTAAAATTCCATGATTACACAGTCGTCCAGTGTGGGGACGACAACAGACGGAGATAGCCTTTACGCGGATTAGAGACGCGACGGTTGAAGACACTACCACTAACCTAAGCGGGATAGGGATGATTTGGTCGAAGGCCAAGAAGATGTACGATCGCACAGCGGGCCAAAACTTGACTTGAACTTGACTTCACAACACCCGCGGTACGGAAGCGCCAATGCAACGGCTCAAAGCCAAGTAACAACTTGGCTGCAGCATTGCAAGTCCTCTGACCAGAAGGACTATCCGAAGGCGGGTCAAGAAAGCAGTGCGTATGAACCTTCGGACAGCGGGTTCACTGCCTCGAGTCTCCAAAGGCTTGCGGGGAATAGAGTAACACTAATCGCATACGGTCACCACGGTGTTTCATCTCGACCCTGAATTATGACCCGTTCACTTTAGCATTGGTATAAAGATCGGGCGGGCGTTCTCCTCCAAACTTCCCATATTCTTCTTCCTTTTCTCTTCTTTCTCTCCATCATCGCACCTGGTCCTTTGACGACTTCAGTTCTTTGTTGTCTTCGGTTACGAGCAAGTTAACGACTCACCGACACGCGTCTTCTCTACATCTTGATATTTAATTCATCTTCCGCCATGTTCGACATCCTCGCTACCCGTCTCATCGCCTTCGCCTTCTTCGCAACAGTCCTTGCGTCGCCTCTCCATGTTGAGCGGACGTATGGGGGTATCACCCCAAGGCAACTGCTGAAAATCGCGCCTGATATGGCCTCGTGCAACGCCAGCGCTCCCTTCCCAGAGGAGTGTCGCACAGCCTATCAATCGGCTCCTTTCGTCAACCAAGGGTTCGAGGATTATGGTATCAAGACCAAGGGGGAGAAAGCGGCTATCCTCAGCCTGATGCTATTCGAAACAGGAAACTTCAGATTTGACATCCCCTTGCTTGTCAAGGGTTTCTGGTTGGGCACAATTGAAGCCTAATATTTACCGGTGTTTATATGTTTTGACCTAAAGATACTGCCAAACAAAAGGGCTCGGGCTTCGGGCTCTATGACTGGTGTTCACCCCCGCTCCGTTCCTGTTCCTGCTCACCCATTCTCATCCACCACGTCCTGGTCAACTCATTCAACTCTTCAAGCCTATCGTCCTCCCGTAGAAGCTCCATGTCGTGCGCTTTCACCAACATCTCCTTGTCGAAATTCCTCAGCAACCGTATCGTGTCCCTCCCAGAACTCCGAGAAAGCGCAACATAGACGTTGAACAGCGATAGAGGTGGTCCCGGTGGTCGCGAAATATCTACGATGACGTAGGGTATAGTTTGCCCTTGGGACCTATAGTCTGTGAACGCGTACGCCGCCGTCACCGGATATTGGCGGCGCTTTACCGTTGCCTGCCTTTCCTTCCCATTGGAGTCGACCTTGATACGAAACGATTGTGTAAGTGGTTCCACCGGTATGATTGATTCTTCGAGCCCATCTAATTGTGTTGCCCGTGTCCTAAATAGCTTGACCAAGATGTAGCTGGGAAGATATTTCAGCTTCACAATGGGATCGTCCGCAACTGGTGGTTCGTCTGGGTGGAGTATAATATCAACTATGACTCCGCGTGCTCCATTCGTAATGTCTAAATCTGTGGCCAGGTTAGTCGTAACCATCACCTTCATCCCTTTGGCCAGCTCAATCCTTTTTGGTAGGTCCCGTCGGCGTGCAAAGGAATCCTTCCTTGCTGTGCGACGTTGTGCAATCACATATCGTTCCAAGCGAGTCGGCGGTCGTTTCCTGATGGTATCCTCCGCAGGACAAACATAAATTTGCTCTCCCCTCTCTGCACAGTCCTTCCGAAGTGCCGATTTATTCCAAGGTTCCCGTACAGCATGACGCGGCGTCACCAGAGCGGCATCCTTCCATCCCGGTGAGTTGAGACTCGTGTCTTGGCATGATGGATCGCTCATCACCAGCTGTTGAAGCATCGTAACATGGTGCTCTTTCACTTGTCCAATCCGCAGATGGCGAAGGAAATCATTCCAAACTGGGTCAGTCACCCGCATTTGCTCCTTGAGTAAAACCACTGTGGTGAACTCCTCGTATATCTTCCGTCCTGTCTGCGATGGTAGAGAATCCACCAGCGGGTTACTCGGGTGGAAGAGTGCTTGGTTTGTCCCAAGCCCCACAGGTGGAAATTGGTGGAAGTCGCCAGCTAGGATAACGTTAACACCCCCAAAGGATGCATCCGTCTCTTTCCCTGCTTTCCCGATACTGATGTTACGTGATAGGGCGGCGAAGAATGCTTTTGAGATCATGGATACTTCGTCAATGATAAGGTATTGTTTTGACTGCCAGAACTGTTGTAGCTTCTTCTTTGTCTCGTCATTCATAGGCTTGTTGGTCAATGATATCATCCCGATCACATGTGTTGTTTTGCCGTCGATGAGTGATGCTGCGATGCCGGTATACGCTGATTTCAATAACATTGCACTTGCTCCTCGCGAGGTAAAATATGAGGTAACTGTTTGGATGACCTTGGACTTCCCAGTGCCCCCTTCGCCGTGGAGAACCATACGGAGAGGAGGTGGAGACTTTCCCATCAGTGTTTCATCCAGATGCCATGCTACGATGTCATAGGCTCGACGCTGATCGGGACGTAGCTCTGTTGGGTCTACAGCAGGGATTGCTGCTTCGGATGTTTCGTCCAGCATTTCCATGGGGCACACCTGTCCGTTCCCCCCAGCAAGATTGTCAATGGTGAGGACCCCCGCAACACTGTCATCCGCATCCTGGCTTGAGCGCTCCGCGCCACCTTGGGCGGCGTTCATATCAGCAGCGAGTTGGCTGCGCCACTTTTGGAGGTTTACTAGGTCGTCTCCTGACGCATGGTGAGAACTGGCATTCGGACCAAGTGACCACTTGTCTTCATTGTCTTGGAAGATGCCAGCATACTTGGCATACTCAATCGCAAGCAAGCCATGTCGGTGCCCTTCGGGAGAGCCCGCTGGACAGTCTTCAAGACCCTCAATCAGTTCGTCGGTTATCCGGATTGTTGTATTCTCTGAGCCGCCATCAAGTCCATCAGACTCGTCTTCAAATTCATCCTCTGGGTTTGCGGACACTGGAACATTGATTGGTTGTGCGCCTTGATGAGCTTCTGTCTCGGCAGCTACTCGGCTCTCGTGGAGATATTGAATGTTAGATATGGTCGCAAGTTGCTTGGGTGTAGCAGAAGTGATAAATTCATCATAGGCTTCGCGCCAAGTCTGGGATTCCCCCTTAAGGTCTGTCTTCAGATCTCGCCATGGTTTAAGAAGCATTAACATTGATGCGCAGTAAAATGGCTCGGTGTCATCGTCATCTCGCCGTGGAAAGCTCCGCCCGATGAAGTTAGGAAGATTATTGTGCCCAAGAGTGCGAACAACCCGCTGAACAGTGCTGTGCTTCGGATGGTCATGAAGATACTGTATTCGATCATTCGGTCTTCGCCCTGGTCGGCGCGGAGCATCATCATCTGCTGATGCCAATGAAGATTCAGTCGATGGTTTGCTGCGAGTATACTCTTCGTAAGTGTCCACAAAGTAATCGATCATTCCAAGGTCTTCAGCGGTGGAGCCACGCATTGAGTAGTCGGTTACTTGGGACTTGACATATATCTTTCCTTGTGTATCGAACGCCAACGAAACTGTTTGATCTATATCCTAGACCAATTTTAAGATAGATTAGCGGCCATGAACAAATTCTTATGTAGCTTCCAATTCATACGTACATCCTCGTTTGGCTCGGGCCTCTGGGAAAGCTCAGGTCCAGACTCAGCATCCAATGGGTTTGGGTTCACTTCGTCACCGGCGGCATTGGCTTGAGAAAGCTGTGCGCGTTGACGTTGACGTCTAACAAATCAATAAGCACGAAACAGAGTTTGAAAGGGGAGACTTCGACGTACTGGGTAAACTGAGAATCACTCAGATCGGGAAATAATCGAAGAAGCGCCTTTACAAAAGTTGACCAGTAGATGTTGGTATAGTTGTGCGATCGATATGAATCACCCCAACCCATGAGGTAGGATACCACCATCGGTGCGGCCAACTCTTGCTCCTTGTTCATGGCATGGACTAAACGGAAAACCAATTTTCTCTGCTGCTGGCGCAAGTCCTCTGAGTATGGCGTCCGAGCAGTATGATACGCAAATGCTTGCGCCATGATAGCCGAGGTGTTAAAGTTGCGGCCCTGCTTCTTGCTGGCGTAGGTGCCCACATAGTGAGCTGCAGATTTTGTTTCGGCACCATTGGTGAGAAGCTTGATATCGTTATTACACCGAACGAAGATGGAGATGGAGGGGTTGTAACCGTTGATATACCCATAGAGTCGCTTACACTTCCACTTTCCACTTTCCTCAACAATATCATCATCCGCACAATCAAATGGGGCTCGCCGTTTACACACGTATCCTCCCCGCCTATCTGGGACAAGGCAGCGACGTGGTTCACATGTATGAACTTGCTTGGATCGCACCACTCGAAGTTCCATCGCACTAGCTTCCTCAGCGAAGGTTGGAGATCCTGGATTAGGTGGACGAGAGTATGCGATACTGGATTCATTGGGAATAGTCTTCAGGGAGGTTGCTGTCTCAAGGCCAGGGAGGTAGGCTCGGATATTTGCTGTAATAAATGCTTTGACGCGGTTACGAAAAGACTCCTGCTTGAGTAGGTTGAGCATTTCGTCTGCAGATGGAGCTCCTTCTAGCCATAATAAGAGATGGAGGTGGAGACTTCCTCGGTTCTGAGACTCAACCGTTCCAAAGTAAGCAGAGACGTAACCAAAGACTCCGATCTCGCTGACAACTTGATGTGATGTTGCTTTGATTCCAAAGAGTGTTTCGAGGATAACTTGGATAAGAAAGTGGAAGAATTTCGCCGCAGCGTATGGATCCGATGCAATGTTGACAGCACGCTTCTCCTTGCTAGGCCCCATCGTTGCCAGAAATGCGTCAATATCAATATCTTCGCCAGCAAAAATCTGTGCAATCGGGTCATGCAAGTCGCAGGGATTAATAGTGATCCAGAGGGAGGGTGGACCCTTGGAAATGGTGGTCGAGAAGATCTGGCTTCGCATCTGGTAGCGTGAATGATCAGAGCCCATGACCCTGCCAGCCGAAGCGAAAACCTTCCGTCTAAGACATTGAATAGCAGGATTTGAGATCGGTACATTCTTTTCTTCTTCCACTCTCGCATTATTGAGATCTTCCACAGTGATCGAGGATAGAAGGCGAGATTCGGATTCAAAGGCATGGTCGCGAATTTGCACACGGGCGGAGTAGAGACTCTGCCTCCGTTGTAAGATGCCAAAACTAACGAATGCGAACGTTTCATGGCGGCGAAAGCGACGATCATGGAAGAGAAGAGACCATTGTATATGCTCTCGGAAATCCAGCGGTACAGGGCGAGCAGCTTCAATTCCACCAACGCCATATGGATATAAGCATGGGAATGCGCGTTCAAAGAAGTTGAGTTTATTCGGCTGTCCATCCAGCGAGCGCCCAAAGTCATTGACTGGCTTTTTACCATATCGCACGGCATATCCCCCTTCCTTACCCTCCCGCCAAAGATTGGAGAGTCCCCACATCATTAAGTCGTTTGCACTCACTTTTGTGAGGTCTGTATCAATGACGCCAGAGATCTGTAGAGGAATGACATCGGGAGCCTCCTCCTCATTCCCAACGCTAGTGCTGGGACTACTTGTGCCTGGGTCGTCAGAGACATCATCGACTATACCAAAGGACAATCAGTCATATTTCTTGCACTGGGAAGGCTGTTGAATATGAATACTTACCGATCTCATCTTCTCCATCTGGTACGTATCCATTATGTTCCTCCAAGATGATACCAGTGTCTTCTGACTGCCGCACCAGATTTGCGATCTCATCGGGTACATCATCTTCAGGTAGTTGTTGTAGCCGCTCGTTTTGTATTTCGATGTGGGAGTAATATGGGTTGTTCTCCTTCAACCATAGTAGAGCGGCTGCAACAACATGTCGGCGGACTCGAAACGTTGACCGAAGCCAGTTCTTGGAAAGCGACCCAATCCCAACATAGGTAACCGTGATGACCGACGCAAGGACGGATGGAAGGCGAGGCATTAGTTTACCATCAAGCATCGAGGTGATATCCTCCATGTTTAGATCGTATGAGCTCACAGTCCCTCGCATAGCGCGTTGCAAGCTTGCGGAATCATGGGTACCTCTTGACTTTGGGAATAGCTTGAACACATAAACGCGCGGGAAAAGCAATGCGATGAGAAGCTGCTCCGGGAAGGTGAGTGTTTGGAGCTCCCAAGGAACAGGTCCGACCCAAAGATTATTGGCCAGAGAACGAGGTGGGGGTAGTGGTCGGTTGGGTTTCTTCAACTCTGTAAGACACGAGCCACAGACGTTTACAAGATGGGTACCCTCCTCTTGTGTTACGCCCGCTGGTTCCAGCAGTTTGCCTTCATATAATTTATGCGCTTTGTTAGGTTCCTGTGGTACCAGGCGCGAGGAACCCTGAAGCTTTGAAAGCTGGATCTTCGAGACTTCATGGCTGCTGACCTCGCTTGCGCAAACCCCACAGGTGAGCATTGCAAGTGCACCTTTGGAAATCGCCCTGTAGTAACGATGGTATATTGCCTTGACCTCGTCTTCGGTAGGAAGCCCAAGAAAGTCAATCTTTCTCAGATTGCGATTGGCACCATTATCAAGCTTCCTTGCAACACGGCGCGCCCGCTGAGCTTCTGCTCGTTTACGCTTTCGTTCGCCATCAGCCAAGCCTTTCACAGCCTCTTTCTCGCGAATGACACCCTCCAACATTGAAAGACAATCAGAGTCCGCATTCTGTATGATGTAAGGAAGAAGTTTCTTCTTTTCCCTTCGGAGTGTCCATGATAAAGTAAGTCTTGATGAAATCGTATCGAGGATCTCTTTCAATGTTAATTTCGCTAGATCGTTTATTGAAGGTGCCATTTGGGGGTTCCGATTTGTCGCACGAAAATTGGTGTCAAAGCAGTCGATCTGATAGCAGGTAGTGCCAGAGGCACTTTTTTCACGTTTTTTTNCTTATTACAGGGTCGCTGTCACAGCAGACGTTTTCAGGATGCGCCTCTGCCTTGAAAGGTAAAGATGGCGCACCAACGAGCCACTAATGCATATCTGGAAATATTCTAGGATATTCTATGCGCACCTTGGCGCACTTCTGAGTCGCGCACAGACCAGGCTCAAAAAATATAAATATGGGCCACCAGTGAACTCAAATTCAGCATCACCATCGAAGTCAACACTCTTTAATCAAGCCCCACTCCTTCTGATCTCGCTCTCGCTCTCTACTATCATGCCTGCTCCTACGTCACTTCGCACCGAACCCAAGAAGGCATCCGCTGTGGCTACGCCGTCACCACGTCCTGCTACTCGCGCCCATACCTCTTCATCTCCTGCTGTCCAGGCTGATGCGCCTGCAAGCCAAGGCGATGCCGATGCCGCCAATAATTCTGCAAA
The DNA here is from genome assembly GCA_029747585.1 of Pleurotus djamor. Lineage (NCBI taxonomy): Eukaryota > Fungi > Basidiomycota > Agaricomycetes > Agaricales > Pleurotaceae > Pleurotus > Pleurotus djamor. The sequence goes on along the minus strand of JAPEVF010000139.1, from coordinate 72,943 downwards.
TACGCCCCAGCCACTCCTTACCAGCCTTGGCTTTCTCCCTACGCCTCCCAATTCCTCGCAATTCAAGGACTTTCTTGAAATGCGCCGTCTTCTCTTTCGGAAGGGATTTTATCTTGGCGACCCAGCGGTCCGTGACCAACTCGAATGGGTCCGCGATGGAAATGCCCACCGCTTGGCTGTATACAAGGAAAGCCGAACCGGCCCATCTGCTACCGCCATTCTTTCCGTCATTGGCGAAGCTTCGCCTGATGGCTTTTACCTTGACTGGGATGGAAATTGGAAGCCTACCCGCTTCTGCTCTGACATTACTGATACTCGCCTGTCCTTCATCGCCACTCCTCCCGCTCACTCGCCCTACAACGACGACTGGTCCACTAGCATGGCAACCATAAACTGCCTTCTCGGGAAACCAGAAGTTAACCCGTCTAGCGCGCCTCACAGAGGTTTTGTCGTCGGGGACAAGGTCTCAGAAAAGCTCCGTTTCCGTCATGTTTTATTTCAGGTATGTTATACTCTATTTCCATGTTAATTGACTTTCAGTTTCTTATGTCATGGATTAATTCTTAGCGCATCAATCGTACTGAGGAAGGCCACCGTGTTGAACGCGCGGATGGAGAATTGGTCATTGACGAAGATAAGGATGGTGACAGTGATGCTGAAAGTGAATGGGATGATGACATTGATGGTACGTTATTATTGTTGTTCTATCTTTCGCTCTACTCATTGTCTTTCTAGAGTGGAACTTGGCAACTTGGCCTGCCGAAAGCAGCGAGGCCAAGGCGGCGATGAAGGAACTCCAAGTTATCATGACTCACCGCGTAGTCCCTCTTTATGGCGTTGACATGCGCGGCAACCGCATTCAACCAGATGGTTTCCGTCGCCATGTGCAGCGCGCCATCGTCGCCGTGCAGTTCACCCTTACGCACCATCTGATCAAAGATGCCGCATCTGGTCAAAAACACAACCAATTCACTGCCGATATTCATTGCATTGATGTCCTTCGTGGTCCCGTCGCTGCTGTCACAACCCCGAAGAAGCGACGAAATGCTTCTCTGCGCACACCTACGCCCAGCCCCACCAAACGCGCCAGGAACTAATTTTTCCACAAGTAGTTATCTAGATACCCTATTACCCTCGAGACTCATCTTAACAAGTTTTACTCGTGCTGCAATCCTGTTTTCTCTTCGCTCCTTTACTTACTACATGGTCATCTCCTAGCTAGCATATCCCACTTTTTAAATCTTTTCTTGATGTTTTCATTAATTCGTGATTTTTCAATTTAACACGATTTGCGGCAAAGCTATGATTGACCATGAACTGAGAAGTATGGATTTCTGATGCTTCAAACTTGCTGCGCCTCTAGATCATGCTAACAATGTCCTGTAACCTACCGTCTCCCGCGGTGAGACAATTTGAATTTGTAAATCCAGTGAACCCAGCCGTTCAGACAAGCAAGGGCTTTGCCGACGCAGGCGGCCCTTCCGAGTCAACCAGTGCGTAATCTCATTTGTGCTCACCCTGTGTTTTACGCGATGCTGATCGAACGCGTGTTTCTCCAATAGCTTCCCTGGACGACCGGGTCAGGGAACGAGGAACTTGATGATGTTCCCTTTCGTTTACCAATACGCCGTCGATACGCCATCGACATCAGCGCAAGCACTCGCACTCCTCCCCGATCCTTCGGTTGAGAACATTTCCAACGAGACTATGAATGCCGTTCGCGCTCTCGTCCTCCCAGATCACTTGAGCTTCGCCAGCGCCATGTGGTTTTACAAAGCCAGCGGACCAGAGAAAATCGGCTGCACGGGCAACCACACTCTTGTCAAGAACCTCCAGAGTGGATCCGAACAGGGATGGGCGGATTACATCACGAACTGCATTTTTACGACCGTCACGGATGACAGGAAGGAGTTGTGGCAGAAGACTTTGGATGCGCTGTGCTGAGGGAGAAGGGCGTTGGATGCTCGGGGTGCATATTATATTTGAGTTTGTATACCCGATGGACTTTTTCTTCCAAGGACTTTACTAGCATCATGTTTCGTAGTGGACGACAAACAGGACTAAGCCAGTATGATGTTGAGCCAGGACAATCACAATCGTGGTCGCCGTTGATATTCGACCCAAACGCTTGCTTTTACAAATGGACATTGTGATTCTGAAAAGAGACGAAGTCACGAATCTAATCTAATCATGAGAATTTCAAGCTATGTAAGACTCGAAAAGTGCCGCCTACTGCGGCAAAACCCTTGCTTGCTTTCAAGCTAACAGTCCTCCGATGTGGCTACCAATGAGGTCTCGTAGTGCGGGATATGCTTGAGCTCGGGAGAACCACACCATAATTCAAGAATCACCGCGCTGGTTTGTTTTCAACTTGAACCGTTTTGAATTTTCTATCATTGCGCAGCAGGTCGCCAGCATAACTTCGCAAATGTCTGCGTGCTGGATTGCTTTGCTCGTCCTGAAGGCCCGAGAGGAGCAGAGGATCCCTTTCTCTGTGGGTAGACTCTAGAGCATTTGCCAAGATCTGTCATCTTGGGCTGTCCAGCCTCTCTCCAAATTGACCGTCAGGGATGGCAGCGACCACGTCGACATTGCTGGCTCGAACCTTGAATCTCGTTCAGTCCCGCGACTCGCTCGGGGTTCCTCCTGGTATGTTGATGTCCATATGTCGAAGCATGACTGTATCTGGATCTAAATAGATGGCCCCAACGCCCCTCCTGAAACTTGCAACCGTGTGCTGCAGGAGACAGTCTGAAATTTGAATCTCCTGTTTGCAAAGGGGCTTGCTAAGAACTCACGGCTATGGCCACCGAACACAGCACGCGCAAATAGGAAAACAAAGGCCTCAATTTTGGGGCTGCGAGAACCCTTGACAAGCAAGGAGACATAAGTACGCAATGAAGTGACCTTCCGCCAGTTATAATCCCCGAAATGGTCATCTAAAGTATCACGGGTCCCATTTCCTTCGTACTGCTTGCTATGGGGTTCATTGCTGCGCATCCACGCTCCGGGGATTCACCATCAGTACGGCCAATCCGCGTAATTAGTTTGAATCAATTACGGGTCCGGAATGAAATGAAGGCCCGTTTCTTAAGCCTGCGCGTTGGCACGGGCGCTTGCTAAGTGCCATCATACAGCCACCCGTCAAGAAATTGCTTCTTTGATTTAATTTCCATTGAATTTACTTCTTGCCCTGCGTATTCCCAAGCTTCTTACTGCTTCTTACCCCTCCTTCATCGTCGCGCCAAGTCATGATTGAGGCACCATTGACCTTCTTCAGTCGCTACGTTACATAGTTACACACTCCAGCGTAACCTAGCTACAAGACACGGTTATGTCCAACAACACACACTTACGGTCGCTGAGGTGTATCAGCCTCAATTTGAGAGTCGAGTCGAGGGCATCGAGTTGAAGTGCCGAGGTGTCAACCTTAAGTGAGGGGCTTCGAGTCCGAGAAGGAGTCATAGAAGAGCAAAATGACCGCACACCTTTAGTACTGACATTAGTCATGTCTTCCGCTCTGCGTTGGTCTCCGAAAAAAACTCTTTTATTTCTAGAAAAACATAAGAATGAAATTTAAGACAGAGATGGGGTTGATATGGTGAGTATGGGAGGTGCTAAGGACATATTGAGTGTGCTTACTAATGATGTTCCAACAGCGGGAGGGTAAGGGAAGGAGAAGAAACCAAAGTTTGGGGGTACCAGGGGGAAGGGATGGGGGTATAGGCAGATAGAGCGGAGGAATTGCTTCAGACTTTTGGCGGTCGTGTAGAGGGGCTATTCACGTCCTAAAACGCTCTATGAATCAAGAGAATCGAATGGGAAATGGCGGAGTTATGAGCACATCTATGTATGAGTGAGAGGGGTAGAAGTGCGACGGAACACATAAAGCACGCGTGGGAGGGCATCGGAGCTAATGCAAATCATTCACGTGAGTGTATGCGAGCTCAAACGAGCCAAAAATGACAGCGATGGAGATGGGGCTCACCAAGATATTACAGTTTCGAGTACAATGAGGAGAGCGCTGTAACAACATACCTCGGAGGGTTGAAGAGAGAAACTGCTAGTATGTAAATCGGTTTCGAGACACTATTTAGAGAGTGTACGCACTTTGGATGGAGGAAAGGGACTGAATATCCATCAAGTTCTGACCATTTTAGGTACAAGGAGGAGAAAGTTTAGTAAACCGCGCCGGGAGAGGTAAAGACCAAAGAATTAGCCGCAAATGGCAGGTCAATTAAATAGTACGCATAGAAGCGAGTGTTTTGGCGCTTTGTTTAAAGGGAATCAGTGAGAAACTGACTGAGATATGGGCAATGCGATCCTGGGGGTTCATGACAACTCGAGCAAGTCGCTTCAAACTCCGATTAGGGCGACCCTATTGACGCCTCAGTCCCCATCTTCGTGCCCCTCTGGAGACTGCAAAACAATCAGCTAAGGTCTGTTAAGAAGGGAGACATTTATATACACTTATGTCTTCCTGTTCCATGTCTTGGAAGGCTGAGACAATCAGTAGTTGACTTCGTATAATTTGTAAGTACTTACCTATTTACCGTGTCAAAATGAGCCTAGATTGGATAAGATAAGATAAGATGAGTCGATCCTACTTAGACTTGATTTTTTGCTTTTCACGACGTTTGACAATCGCACCTCTCAGAGCGGGGTGTTTTAAGCTCCCTCTCACACAGCCGGCTCGATTTCTACTACCCTTATGCGCGGCTTATGATGTGGACGCTACACATCGAATTTGACACATCGTTACCCAAACTTGACGCGTCCCGGGTCCGCAACGATGTCACGGGCAAATTAGGTGTTTTCAGGAGTTTCGAACCACTCGCTTCCAGCCGCACTACCAAAATGCTGCCAGGGTTTAAGAATATAATTGTGAGTATCTTGCACCTCGTGAAAGACATATACTTATAAGGGTTGCGGTCGCTAATCGCTGACTTTCGTATGCGTTTGACAAACCTTAGCTCACCACTCCTTACCAGTACCTACCCACCATATTCCCTCCGCATCAAAACCCGCCTGGCCACAATGACCACTTGTTTTTACATTCCAAGAGTACGTCTGAACTGAGTTTGCAAAGGATCCGAAGGACTGTTGTTGTCGTTGAGGGATCAATCAATCATCCTCTGAGTTTGAAGTTGGAGATTTTTTGTTCTCCAAACTTAATTGGGGGCAGCGTGAGCGTCAAGCATCATCTGTAGGTTTATTATTATCTGGATGTTGGAGCGACTTGGTTACTGAAACACGCGTCATAGGGTGAGGTTTGTAGAGGAATGAGGCGATTTGTGTCGAGGCAGCCTCAGTCTTGAAATCCCCGAAGCGGACCCGTACATGCCACGCCGTGCGGTGGCCCACTTTCACAAGTACACAATGTGGCAAGCAGAGCGGTGGGCAACAGTTTTTTNCTTCCTTCCCTAACACATGTATTTATTCGTCTATCATAGCGACCAGTCCTAGCCCGGATAACAGCTTAAGCGCATATGGTTTAACTACCAACCTGCCATAAGATGGAGATACAAGGTACTCGACGTACGACTCATGGACTGTGCGGATGCCTAGTAATAGTAATGGAGTCTAAAGTCTTACACCGCATACAACGATATTACTGAAGTGGAATGCCACCAAAGGAACACTTGGATACCAATTAGAGACTCTGTGAAAGATTCGAGCTAGCAAACAATAACAGAATACGTTTTCATAGCAAGGATTGTGAGAAAGTGCTCAGCTGCAGGTTCTGGAGTTCATCGCGGTCCGGGAAAAATTGGTGTTGCAAGCCAGTGTTTATACCTTCCCATACGTTAGGACGGAGGAGGGAAGGAGCAAGCTCCCGAAGCGCTGGATAAACATCCTCTCCATGGCCTCGGATGTTGATACAAAGTCGAGACGGTTCAGCAACCGGAGGTTGACAGTAATGCGATGTGCTGGAGTTCCAACGAAATTTCGCGCCTGAGGACGATTTTCTAGGAACCGCGGGTTGGTTGGAAAATTGGATATGTTCATGAGGGCGATGATTCTGGAATGACGTAGTAGTACCAAGATCCATCAAGATGACCACGTGTTTGAGTTTGGTGAGCGGAAGACGGTTTAGGGAAGTCAGGAGCGTGAGTGGGGTCATTATTGCTGTGGTGCTGCCATATATTAGGGGAATTGTAAGGCCTTGTGCCAGTGCTGTCGTCGCCGCTTCTTCCTTGAACTTGATCTGAAAGCTCGAGATATAGCAAAAGTTGGCGTCAAAAGGGTCGTTCAACTTCGACTTGCGGTAAGCGATAATCAAGATATCAAAGATTGACTGGCCAAATGCGCACTGGAACGCAGCACCTCGTGACCTAGAGTAAAAAACAAAGATGTTTATGAGCAGATCTATCTTGATGATTCTTCGAGAAGAGAATCTCACCAAGCCTCGTACAGAAGATTCGCCGTCAGGAGCTTGATATTTCCACCCAGTTGAACAAAATGCGTGAAATTCACAACGTAGTCGCGGAACTCGGGCAGGAGTTCTGAATGAGTGGAAGGAGGTAGGAGCGTCGAAAAGAACTCGAATAGCGTGATAGTTGTAACTGTGGGTTCGTTGGCTGCGCCACCAACAAAAGGTCGATTCTTGAGGGCTGCGTCACGCGTGACAGTTAAGATAAGGCGCGCCAACAGCTCGCCAAGGGTCCCTTTTTATGTGGCTGAGGCCGCTGCCAAAATTGGCTCGGATGGAGAGCTCGTGACAAGGATGGAGCGATCCACGATACCACGCAGAATGCGCATATGACTACGCACACCTTCAGAGGCAATTCTGCTGGCGGTGGAGTTATCACCGGCTAAGCTAGGTAAGACTCGCTTTGATAACAAGGCATACACTGCCGCATCAGAGACATCTTCATCTTGGGACGTAACCGTCGATTGTCCAATGAGTTTAGATACGGCGAACTGGAGAATATTCGAGTTGAATTGAGGGATGAGTTGCTGCCATAGCTGAATAAGATGATGAGTAGATGTAATTGTCCGGGGGGAAGGTACCTACCGGGCGACCGTAACACTTGAGGTGAGTCAATGATAAGGCGTCCTGGGGAGAGACCTGTTGGTCCGGGTCAATCATGATGTCGAAGTCGAAATATGGCCATGGAGGAAGGGGGTCAAGCAATGTTCGAAGTCGCAACAATGCAGACATCGATTTTGGCGGATGTAGATCCGACACCGAGGCGTGTGTATTGAGAAGTAGGAACCAGCAGTCAGGGATATCTTCGCAGGCCTTCATGATACGTTGCATAGCGATGAGTGTGATATGGGACGCAGCTTCGCTCGGATGAGAAACCGGTTCTGGAATGCCCCAAGCATTGAGTTGCGCGCACTCATCAAGAGCAATGAAGATTTTGGTGCCGGGTAGAAGGCTTTGAGTGACGGAGCAGAGCCTCTTAAGCTGCGGTTTCACGACGCGATGGAAGATGGTTTTGGACCATGCTGCGATGGTGGGATCTGGCGTAAAGGTTATGAATGTCTTGGGAACAGGTATGCGTGAGCTTACTAGCGTGGCGAAGGTTTTCCCATGGTGTGACCTCCAAGCAGGTGTCGGTCAACGTTGCAACGGCCCGAAAAGTCTGCTCTCGAGTAGGCAGTCCCGGATGTGATTCAGGCATCGGTTCTGGATGATTTGTGTCCCAGATCTCATTGAAGGACGCTAGCAACGGGTAAGATTCGAGAATTTCAGCCATTGTGGCAAATAGCGCGCCAAGAAATGCGCCGGCAAGCTCCTCGCCCTGAAGGTTAAGTTCAGTCAGCCGAAGATGAGCGAAGCAGGTTGGGCCACGAAGGCACTATACCTTGTATCGTTGTTGCTGGCTTTGGAAGTTAAAGAGGGCACAAATCGGGGCATCTTGAGGAGGCCATCCCCCTTGCATCAAACTCGGTGACTGTGATTGTATCGAGCGAAAACAAGTAGAAACGACTACGTGCTGAGACAACATATAAGGGCTGCGTTCCAAAAGAAAAGTGGCGATAATCACCTGATCACGCAGCGACTTCACCATGAAGCTTTTTCCCGTGCCACTGGAATTGACCAAAGCGATAACCCGACCGTAGTAGTGGTCAGGAGAGTAAATTTCACTGTAGACTTGATCGACGTCATTCAGAAATCTACTGCATATATCACCGACAAGCGGGGCCTTAAAAGCCTCGGCGAGAGTCGAGGAAAGTAAGTATCCGGGTTTTCCTGCTCATACTGACGTCAAATGGGTGGAGGGATGACCACAGTTGAAGCACATACGTTTGTAGGCTTGAACTATGAAATCAGCTGCCAACTCCGAATCTTTCCAGATTTGAACGAGTTCTTCGCCCGGGCGCAAGTCGCATTCAGTGAGAAACGTGTGTGCGAGATGCTGGGGGAAATTTGAAGACGCAAAGATGCCATCAAGCCATATAGATGACGTCCATTCGTTCGGGATGCCTGGCGCTGGAGGGTTGAAGGAACGTCGTAAGATATTCGCACTCGTCGGAAGAAGGGACCATTCGGCGAGATCGTGCAGCCATTGAATTTGCTCAGGGCTTCGGCTGGGCATTTGAAGTTCAAGTTGGCAGTAGACTGACCTTGACCCTGACGACTACCTTGCTTGTGGTTTTCAAGTTCAAATTCCGCCTTTGCCAGCTTCTTCGGACCTTTGTGCCGAAGAAAATCAATCTCGGAGCAACAACGTAAACTGTATGAGGAGCCTATGTGTAGTTATGCAGCAGTCGTCGGTTGACCTTGGGTTGACCACAAAGACAGTGAATGGAGGGAAGTTCTCCCACAACGCCGCTTGGTCCCAGAACCCACACAGCAGCGAAGACAACAAATCCACTCATACAATGTGCGAAGAATTGCAAGCAAACGAGCTTCAAAATGTTGGTTTCCAGAGTATTATGAGGCATGGGGTTGGAGAGACCGCCAGCGGGAAAACCCAACAAGAGACATAAGTATCTGAATGGTGCCACGGCGAAATGCGACCCAAACCTCGACAATCTCAGGCGAGGAGAGGGGTTGCCAATATGAAGCTGGGTTGAGAGCGGCTTCCGAGACTGTAAATGGAGTCTACTCGTCTATTGAGCAATGGCTTCGCCAGCTTCTTGATGACAATCCCTTGAAATTTATGACAAATTCCTAGGAACTGGGATCACGAAGTGATGGTCTAAGAGCCACTTCAAAACGCGAACAGCGAGGTTCTCGGGGTGATGAACTAATGAACGTTGAATGTCATCAGGTCGCCATACGGCGGATGGAGGATACACAAAAGCATAGAGAACTCCTACAATCACTTCTGTCGTTCAATTGTCCTGGATAGCTTTTATTAGATGATCCCCACAATCTGAGACACTCGCAATCGTACCTTGGCTTACCCGAACCAGTCATTGGTTATGATGAAAGGAAGCGTAGGTTGATTGGGTCGCAAGGAGTTCGCCACTGCATTAGTAGCATACATGCAATGGTCAAATCGCGGGATACCTTATCTAGGTGAGAAAGGGGATCTAGAGCAGATAAGTAACGCGAAAGTGACGAGGGTACATGAAGCATTAGTGGATGGTATAGGGTGATCGAACGCCTCGCCACGTACTGTGGATGTCGTGGGGGACTTGGAACAGGATATTATTTGGTAACAGGAGAGGTGATACCGGAACACAGCTAAGGTCAATGAAGTCAATTAAGGTGGGTTGCTTTGTCGAAGCACGTTGGAAAGGAAATCCTAAGTACCATTGATCATAGTAATGTCCGAGATGCCCGAAGCTCACGGGTGGTGAACCCTGCCTTATTGTGGATTCTCCGTAAGAGAGATCCATCTGGTGGGCTGACTAGATGGTAGTAGGAAGGAAGAGATGATTCGCAGACGTTACAGCCAAGACCTCTCGCGGTTCCGTTCAACACTCCCATCATATGAATCTCGCCATCAACGAGGTAACGCGGCTAATGAGGGATAGTGATTGCACTATTTTGCTACTTCGAAGCAAACCACAAAGTTCCAAGGATTGTCCCAAAGACATAGACGAAGTCCCACGTAGGGGGCTGGTTGACCTTGCTCCCCAAGCTTGCAGCAGTGGGGAAAGGGGCGTAGGAAGGAAGGACAATGAGTGAGATGGGGCCCAAGGGAGACGTCGAAAAAGCCGAAGCTCCGAATCGGAGCCATACTTACGTAGCAAGCGCCCGCGCCTCATTGACGTCTTGTTGACGAGTCCAACGTTGGTCCAACGCCTACACCATGAAGATTGCACCCGCTCCCAAGAGAACAGTCGAACAGCACCGTTGGCTCAAGCAACTCACAGAATGGTCCCGTATCGAGCCCCAAGACTTCATGGACTCGCTTTTACGTCTCAGCTTCATGCCCCCAACCGGCCAACCAACTGAATGGACTTCTGCGGTGTGGTTGCGTCCCATCCTCACGGAACCTACTTTCCCTTCAGACCTCTCATATATCTTGTTGAATGAGTGCGAACTGCGCCCGGGGAAAGAACTGCTACAGCTCTGGTTCAACAGAGACTCGCCAGCCGATTTCATAGTTCGAGCCTACAGACGGAAGAATTTTCAGACTTTACTTAATAAGTGGGTGCTCATGCGCTCACGTCCAACAGTGTACTAAATAGTCCATGATTTAGGGAATCCGTACTCTTAGCCCTTTCTCAGGCGTTCAACGAGCCCCCTATTGGCAACTTATGCGAACGCTTCCTGCAGGATGTAAAGGCGGTCTCCAGTAAAACATGCGCCCCGGTTGACCCTTTCGGTCGCGCCATATATTTGACGAACTCCAGTGGGTCAGGGAAAAGCTATCTTGTCAAGTCGTTAGCCAACGAGGTGATTCTCTTCTTCAGGTTGTATGGGCATGGCTCTGATGCTTTAGATGGTCGCGTATTAGTGCATCAGTATTGATGTTTCTTTTGGCCCTATGGTTGAACCCCTTTTATCGGACCCTCCCAAGGTGGATTGGCCTCCTCCAGACGAACCGGTCTGTGCCTTCTTTCGTGGTCAACAGTCACTCAGGTCAAACAAGGTAGGAGCATGATCCTGTCTGCTTACGGTGACTATTGCTTAAATAATTCAAGGGCGAGGAACTGGCTGGCGTATTCCTTGGCGCCCTCTTTGCCACCATGGCGGATATTCTTCAACAAACCGAAAACCTCGAAATGTTCAATAAGTATTGGGAGCATGTATATCGCCCGGAGCATGTCGTCGTTTGCGAGCCTGAGGAGGCGCTCTCGATGCCCCTCCGCGATCAGAGTTTTCAGGAAGTTGTACGCAAGGCTTCGCAAATGCTTGAAGCTACTTCCTGGTCCGACCTACGCGCCCGGTTGGATACATCAGAAAGCTCGATCTATTGTTGGTGCGACTGTATCTTTGAAGCTGTCATGAAGCCCCATCTCGACCGGCTCTGTCGACTTGCTCGCTCTCTATACGACGGACGGATCTTTATCGCCTTCGAGGGACTCTCTGAGCTTGATGCTTGGGGGGTTGCTACGGGATGGAGCCCGTATGAACCTCGGAATCACATCACGATGTTTGCCTTCAAACAAATGATCAGGAGTTGCCAGGCTTACAGCTCCTGCTGGTTCCTCATCCTTGGTAGACATGTTGACCAATCGACCCTCCTCCCCGTACGAAACCATCATCCGCCAAGCACAGAATCATCACTACCCCCATGGCCTTACTTAGACTACGATCTCATGGTCCGAGAGGCATTCAGAACGGCAGTTTCGCCCCGGGAAGCTTTGTCGCTAGGACATTTGAAGTATTACGGCCGACCGGTATGTCATGGCTATGTTGTCACAAGTTCTCATTTTTCTCATCCTCTTGTGTAGCTTTGGTCGGGACTTCATGGTCGCTTAGACCTGATCAAGTTTGGCATCTCTAAACTCACTTTGAGAGCCTATTGGCTGCAACCGGATACATCTACTTTCGCCATACTATCTGCACGAGTCCTCCCACGTCTGATGCACGGTAGCTTGGCTGCCTCTAGATTGGCCTCGGTATCCGTGCGCGACCACATGCGCATACTTTGCTGGGACGACCAAACATCCATCTTCTCAACTTTTGCTCCTTCCGAACCCATCTTATCCCTGGCAGCGGCTGTCTACATGCTTGACGAACAAGCGGCTAATCAATATGCACGGTACCAAGATACTGTCCTATTTCAATCAATTCGCCACCCCGTTGTGACCGTGACGACCTAAATCTGGGGGCCAATTCGTCAGTTTTGCCCAAGGACCGTGACAAGGGGGTATTTTCGTCAACTCGCCTCTAAATCTTTGGTGAACTGAGGCCAGAGCAAGGCTTTTTTAACTTGAATAACAGAGTAAACCGGCGAGTATCTTCTCAAAGGGCCGAAAGAAGAAGAAAAGCCGCAGTCGTGAATATTTTCGAATTTTTTGGCCATTTTCCGCTAATTTTCTTCGGAAAACCATTCGTCAGTTACCTCTGTGACCCGTGACATGGGCAAAATTCCGTCAGTTTGGGGGGGTCCTGTGACGCGTGACTGACGAATTGAATGAAATGCAACAGTACTCGAATCTGTTACTCCTCTGCTTCCTATCAAAGGTGCCAGTGAGACAACAAATCGACCGAATATTTCCTTCGTCGCTTGGGTCGAAAGTTGACAAACGAGAGTTCTAGATTAGATGGGGGTAAGAGGGAATGAGCACTCACCAACCCGACATTGCTGTATATTCCACGTCTCTTCGTTGCTTCGTTTCTGCCTACAGCTTATGCTTCCTCCGCTCTCCCTCGTTTGGCTCTGAGACCGAGACGAAACAACTTCGGAGAATCCTAATTGAAGCATTGACAAGGGGTCCGGGTCTGATAGACGGCAGTGCCGCAGTGATATGCATATGCCAAGTGGAAACCATGAGCAATGGCTGAGACGAGGGGGGGAGGGCGGCGTTCTTGATGATTGGATCGGCATCGACAAGGAAGCAGATGCGGCAGTGGATGGTGCTGTCGATGAGTCAAGATGGTCGTGGTCTGTGGGCATGATGGTCGTCTGCAAGTCGTGGGTAAGTTCTAAAGTGCGTCTGCCAGTGTCCAAACAGACTCCCCCATACCGAACGTCGAGGTTCGTTGGCTGAAGTTACTTATGCCGTATAGGTCAAGGAGAAATTAGACGTGTTTATACTTAGAGTACATGATCCCTTCATTATAATCTACAACAGATATGTACCAGTAAAGAGGAAAGCGGTAATCAAAGCAGACTACTCTATAGGGAACGCGAATAGAGAGAGGCAGAAAGTGTTTGGCGTAGGGTTAGCACATGTGAGTACCAAAACGACGGCTTCGGCGCCAGAAACGTAACTACTGGGTATGATGAAGGGTACCAGGGAGAGAGAGGAACGCGAGGATAGGGCGGGAGAATATTGTGGAAGAGGGGCGATAAAAGGGGAGTCTAGGAGGCCCGGTACAAGAATGATCTACGTTCTCGGGCTCGAGTAGCACGCGTGGAGGGGATGGCATGCGGGATGTTCATCCTCTTGGGGTGATGCGAATCGACACAGCGCCGGTGGAAAAGATAATGGCACCACCGAAGAAGATGGAAAGGAGGACAACGTGTGGTCGGAGATGCTGCGCCACTCGCTTGTTGAAGAGCAAGAAAAGGCGGAGGACGCGTACGATGCGCGACGCAGGATTTGGCGGATTCTCGTGTGGCGGATTGGCATCGGAGGCGGCTATGATAGTTTCTATCGTGAGCTATTGTGGGTGCGGGATTGAGATGGAGGTGCCTACGTGCTCGATTACATATACCTCCCAAAGATGGGGCAGGGGTATTTGTGGGAGTACTGGGGGGTCTGGTGTTGTGGATGGTGCTGGTGTTGGATCGACCTCCGAGGCCACAATTTTCAAAGGTGCCTGTGTAGTAGTCTCCGTAGATCAAGTTTATGGAAAGTGGTTGTAGTTGGACGATAACCATTGGGCTTGGGGTAAAGGTGAAGGCATGGGGAACAGGAGGATTTATAACTGAGCACGAACATCGACTGACGCTTATTCTAGAATGTGGCTGTCCTTGGTTCTCTTTCGTCTCCCGCAGAATGGGTGACTTCCCGTAAGGATTTGAAGACAATTTTGCGTCTTCAAACACTTCGGATCAGATTTCCGAACGTCTGGGATCTGTGATTTTAAGCTCCGACTGAGAAAATTGTGGTTCCAAAGTGCCGTGTTTGTGGAGGCCTCCCGACCCCTCCACAGCTTCAAACCCATGTCCTCGACGTCGTCAAACACACCCTTGGCGTGATTTTGAGATCCGCGCCGCTGTCAGATGTGTTGCCAAGCGGCCAACCCTTTAAACGGGCCACAGCACTCTCCTTTTCGTCCTCCTCTCATCCTCCTTTTCCCCCAAAATCCTCCTCCTCTTTCTCCCTTCGCCAAAAGAACCATGGACGACCATGCTAACAACCCACCTCTCCTTCCCGCCTACTCCACCCAACCTCCTCATCCCGAGCCTCCATATCGTGCCCCGTCCAATGCTTCATACACAGGTTCCCAACACCTGACTGTCCCCTTTCCCAACCATCCGTACCCGCAGGATGAGCATAGGATGGATACCGTAAGTCTATCACCATGCTTGTAGTTTGGCTTCAGCTGATTGAGTTTTGTATTCCAGTTTGTCGATTCACAAGTCTACAGGGACCCCAATACCCCCTATGCTCATCCCTACCACCCACCTTCCCGCACACTCCCACCTCTCGATGCCTCTCGCCAATATCTCTCGCAACCATATCCACCCAGCCGCCTCCCTCGCACGTCCGACCATGACCTGCGCCTCCCATCTGATGACGACGCCGCACCCATTGCTGTAAGAAAAAGTAATTATGCCTAGGTAGTTGCCCTAGATGTAATCCAATTTTTCCTGGCGATGGGATTTTAGGGGGTTGTCAACACAATAGAGAGATAGTGGTATAATGCAATATATAKGCWATNGTATAATTCATTATGTGCATRAATATAATTCATTATGTGCATAAATATGAATTAGTTATTGGAATATTTAATAAATGATTTCCCAAATAGCATTAGTCAGCAGGGACCTCCTAAGCCCCTAGCAGGGGGCAGGTAGCAAATCCGGAATGAATAATTGAATATGGATGGCCCAGCCCTGCATGATTGTGAGACTTAGGTATTGACCGTGAGACCAATGGTTAATACTGACTGTGTGAAATACTTTGTGACCGTGGGAAAATTCTGAAAAAAGAGCGGTGGGTAGCCCCCCTTTTGCTGCTACTGACTGTGAGACAATTTTCTATTGACTGTGGGAAAATAGCTCAAAAAAGCGCAAATAGGCCTGGATTTGAAAGGTTTAAATTTGCAGGGTCATATATTGACTGTGGGAATATAATTGTGACCGTGGGAAGCGTGAGAAAATTTTACTGACCGTGGGAAAATTTCAAAATTGTAGGATTCAGTAGTGGTTATACTGACCGTGGGAAATATATACTTACCGTGAGAACTTTCTCAGAAGTGTAACGGAATGCAACCACTACCTTTCAGAAGCGTGGGAAAATTTGACTGACCATGGGAAAATATTCCTTACCGTGAGAAACTTTTTCAACTGACCGTGGGAATATCTTTCTGGCCGTGAGAAAGCAAGAAGCACCCAAAATGCGCATTGAAAGCCTTGCTTTTGCCTTTTAGCAATTAGTATTAGCTATTCTTCACCAAATCCTTACCCCAGCTGTGTAGAATTCAAAACCTCGGTCACTGTATTCAATAGTGGCTGTGAGAACTTTCTTGTGATCATGGGAATTTAGATCAAACTGTGGGAAAGAGTAAATTTCTAATGAAACTTCGGCCACTCAGGGTCATTACTGACTCTGGGAATAAAATACTGACCGTGGGAAAGTGCCAAAATTTGTGAAACACTAGATCTCTGAATTCTAAGCCTCTCAGTGAAAGCAGGACCCTTGGAGCATATCTAGTTATTGAGCAAAGTTGGATTTACTTTGGTGAATTCTGAAATATCCTTGGTTTCAATCATCATATACCCCCACCATTCATATCTGCTCTGATCTGTTGGTGTCTCCATTGCTCCCATAGATGTTAATACATATTTAGCTGGTATTCTAATGTTGTTCACCGTCTTTCAGGCATCATACATGTCTGCAAGGTTTGGGATATCTTTGGGAGAAATTAGCATTTCTGAGAATGTCCAAATTTGCTCCATACATGGCATTCATCTCTTTCCCTCCTTATCTATCACTCTGCTACTCCCATGCCAGTCTGTACCTGTTGAGACACTTTATCAGTGTTAGTATTATGCTTTCAAAGTACAGAGAATGGTTGAGATTGCTAGAATCAAGAGCATGCAAGGTGCCTTTCCAGAATATGGAAATTTGTGGTTGAAGATTTGAAAAGTCCATATAAACATCTTTCCCATTCTACCTGGAAGGGTAAATCCCATCTAGAATGCTCAAAGCATCCTTAATACACTCATATCAAACAGGTAGAACTGATGGTATCAAGAATATACAGGTAGAATAAGCAAAGTACCAGTGGGAGCAAATGATTGAAATCAGCAAAGTGACAGGATCTTCAAAGTAATTTCAACTTTGCTCAATAACTAGATATGCTCCAAGGGTCCCCCTTTTACCCAGCACCTTAGAATTAGTAGATCTAGTGTTTCGCAAATTTTGGCACTTTCCCACGGTCAATAAAATATTCCCAGAGTCAATAACAACCCTGAATGGCCGAAGTTTCATTAGAATTGAGCAAGGTTCTCACAGTCAGTGCAAGGTTCCCACAGTAAGAGATGGTTTCCCACAGTCACAAGCAAATGTAATGGATAAAGTTTTGATCAGTAATATGGCATTGGTATAGGTTCAATGGTTAGAAATGGCCAATATCTAATTCCTACAGGGTTCTGAATTGAAGGCAAGGCTTTTGTTGCGCATTTTGGGCGCTTCTTGCTTTCCCACGATCAGTAGAATATTCCCACGGTCAGTCGGACAACTTTCTCACGGTAAGAAATATCTTCCCACGGTCAATTGAATGTTCCCACGCTTCTGAAAGGTAGTGGTTGCATTCCGTTACACTTCTGAGAAAGTTCTCACGGTAAGTAAATTTTTCCCACGGTCAATGTAACCGCTATTGAATCCTACAATTTTGAAATTTTCCCACGGTCAGTAAAATTTTTTCACGCTTCCCACGGTCACAATAATGTTCCCACAGTCAATATATGGCCCTGCAAATTTAAACCATTCAAATCCAGGCCTATTTGCGCTTTTTTNAGCTATTTTCCCACGGTCAGTAAATAATTGTCACACGGTCAGTAACAGCAAAAGGGGTCTACCCAATGCTCCTTTTCAAAAATTTCTCACGGTCACAAAGTATTTCACGCGCTCAGTATTATAAACAATTCTCACAGTCACGCAGGGTCCCATGCCTACAATCAATCAGATCTAGCCGCCTAGATAATCACTATCAAAACTAGCCCGGGTGCTTTTAGGATAACCAATTTCCCACGGGTTTACCTCTATGCTAAGCCTTATCCAAGTTATAATTCATTATAATGATATGAAGCATAATTCATTATAGCCCCATATTTCATTATACTGCCATTCCTCTGCTAAATCAACGACCCCCTGNAAATCCCATCGCCAGGAAAAATTGGATTACATCTAGGGCAACTACCTAAGAATAATGACTTTTTCTTACAGCATGAGCTGCGTCGAGCTCCCACCCCTCAACCTCGTCGTTTGGGGACCAGTCGGCAATCTCGACACTTGTATCGTGTACCACATCAGTCTTCGCAGGTTGGTGTGTGTAAACAAACTGTCGCGTATTCTTGCTTCGCTTAACTTGGCGTGCATTCGATGCAGAGTGCTTTCTCTTGGTGCCGAGGGCATCTAGTATGCTGGTGCGTTGGAACATGGCCTCTGGGGTCTCGGAATGGATGGATTTTCGTGGCATGTAAGTGTGCCAGCCCTTTCTTTTGCATATCCGCCATTAATTCCCCATTAATCCAGCAAAAAAAAAAAGGCGTGGCGACTGGCTCTCAATTCCCTCAATTCCGCGGACTGGATCACATCAAGGCTGGGGGGGCTTTTTTTTTGCACGGTTGTACTCTAGGCCCAAAAACGGTAAGCTACGCGACTACTACTCTTTTGCTACTCGTCGATGACAATTGGGTTGTTGCAGGAACCTTGATGGTCGTCGTCACAAATGGTGATGGGGAGTTCCCGAGACCCTGGACGTGGCGCCGAGCTGGGCCAATAGCTCCACCTCAGCCACTCTAGGGTCGCCCTGACGTTCTGGGACAAGTTAGTCCCCTGCGATGACCAACAACCCCAATTACTTACCGCCTTTTTNGACCTTTTTTTTGTGCTGGACGACTTCCCGCCTCTCGATGGGGCTCACCTCGATCGGGAACCGGTCCAACCAACAGAACCAGAACCAGTCGAAAAAGTTCTCGCCGTCGTTGTCGTTGATCGCCTTGCGGTAGGGAATGACGCCGTAGCTCTTGAGGTATTTAATTTCCTCTTCGTTCGCAATCACTAGTTGTAGATGGGGTGAGTAATGTTCGTTATGGTCACTATGCTAGGCCACTTACGCGCGTATTCTCCTGGTTCCATCTTCGTGGTAGAGAACACGAAAAAAANTGGCATCCGCCACCTTAAATAGCTCCTCTTCTCGTATCCCCAATTGGGACAGGAGGCCTTTAGGAGGTTCAAATTCTCATTCCGCATTGGGTGCGTGTATGTATGTAGACTCAAGGTTGTGAAGAGACTTCAATTATTATACATATTGTCATCATCATCACTAGCGTAAGCCTTGAAATAAAAGGGACATAGATCCCAATGCTTCTTTCAAATCCTTGTTAGCTACATGCTCGAGAATATCCTCTAGAAAGGTTTGTGTTATAAGAAACCGCGCGTGAATAAGGTTCCCTGCCTCCCACAGATCTCCTACCCCATCATCCTCAATGATCACGGCGAGACTGCTGTTGATCTTTGTGAGGTTGGAAGTCACGAAGTCCACCGCTTCTTCGAGAGGTCGAGGGTCGGCGTCAAGGAGAACCTGTTGGCAGAATTTCTCATAGAATTGAGTGTCGGTCGGTTGTTGCATAAGCACAAGGTGGTTCCCGAGGGCCTGTATGTCTTGTAACGCCCG
This sequence comes from Pleurotus djamor, assembly GCA_029747585.1. Classification (NCBI taxonomy): domain Eukaryota; kingdom Fungi; phylum Basidiomycota; class Agaricomycetes; order Agaricales; family Pleurotaceae; genus Pleurotus; species Pleurotus djamor. Next base: position 53,844 of record JAPEVF010000139.1, on the reverse strand, counting down.
TGCTGAGATATCAGAGGTGGGCGTGTGGCTAGGACGTGCTCCAGTATGAACGGCCTTGTATGAACGAGAGCAACACAAACAAGACGCACCTGGTTACTCAAAGGTCAAGGCCTCCTTTGTCCCTTTCCCCTGCCCGCACTCGCGCATACTTCTCTCTTCCCTTTGCAAGTCTTATTGCACGATGCCTGTGTGTGTCTGTGTGAGCCGGGATGAATGGGAGATGAAACCACCTAGGTCCAATAACGCACCGTTCGTAGTATCGCCGGTGCTTTTCTCGGGTAGCCTCAGTTCTTTCAGTCTCGGTCTTGAATTTTGGTTGACGCCCCATCACGAGGGAGAAAAAGAGATGTGCCGATAGCTTGAAACGAGAGGTGGTAGGGGGAGAGGCTAAACGTTAACGTTGGCGCTAAACCTCGATCATGAATTCTTACGACCGCAAATTCTTACGACCACAAAATATGATGATTTGTGCATTGAACAAGATCCATCGTGATTGAGCTCTTGGAAGGGAAACCAGAGCATCTCTCGCTCAGTCGTCAACTAAGCCAACCGGTAATATATTGTATCGCTCGTCACCAACATGCTGATCGAGGCCACAAAAGGTAAATACTGAGGGAAGTACATATTCAAACTATGTCCAGCGGCGTGCAGATATATATATCGAGTCCAAGTTAACATAAATATGCAGCACCGTAAATAGAAGTGTTCACTACAGAAGTGAGAAATGTACGGAATGGAACCAGGGCACAGAATCAAGTAGCGACACCTTCGACATTAGGAAAACCACTATGCGTGCGCGATACGGCGATCCGCTGCATGACCCAAACTACATCAGCGGCAGCTAGAGCCCAATCTCTCCCTTCGACGACCTCTCGATTCCAGAGGACTAGCAAGCTATTCTTATGCTCGATGGCGTGTCCCAACCACCCAAGGGTGGCAACCACGGAGAGAAAGCCATTTTGACCTGGTTTATCAAGCTCAGTCCAGGCATCGCGTGCCTCGGAGATGGTCAAGGGGAAGGAGCGGTGACGATGGTTCAGAGGGCCTGAGACATTGGCAAGATTACGCCACTTCGGCTGCATCCCCTTCCACCAGTCCCACCAGGTCGAGGCGAATGAGTCTATGTCTGTTATTGTCGGGAACTTCGAACGTCCTCGGTGAACCCACCAGTGAACTTCTTCGGGCCTGTCTTCTGCGGGAAGGGTACACTGCGGACCAGGGTTATCAAAGTTAGTTTGACGTTCGAGAAGCACGTAAGTTGCAAGGAGTGTTGACCAAACGTCGGGCATCCCAGTGATCTCGAAAAACGGACCATATAGAGATCGAAACCAGTCTGGCCAGTATGGGTCGTTGGCGGGTGCTTTAAGATATGGAGGGTCGGCATTGGCTCTAGAGGTGGGATATGCGAATGTGCCTACAATCACATATTGAGACGATCAACCGGCTGCGTGGTCAAGAATTACGTACTTGGCTCCACACGCTTCGAAGTGGGTATTCTCTTCGCATGTATGGGGGGCCCAATACGGATGTTTTGGGTAGGAATAATAGGATCAGATTCTGATATCATTGTGAGTTACAACGGCCAAAGAAATGGATAGAGAACGTACCTTGATCAGACAGAATAACCCGCTGCTTTCGACTTCTCTTTGAGGGACGCCGATCGTCTGCAACATCATCATTAGTCTCGCCACGAGTCCGCGTCTTCCGCGAGCCCTTGGGGATACTTGTGGTTTGCTTGGTTGATCTGTTACGATGGTCGCGTTTATGTTTTCTATGTCTGCCACGGTGGGCTTGGTGGTCCGATTCAATATGGTCATTCCCTGAGACGCTCTCTGAATCAGACGAGTAGTCCCGAGATCGGCGGCGGGAATGGTGGGAATGGTGGCGACGGCGAGAATGACGGCGCGAGCGGGAACGGTGATGATGACGGGAGCGATGACGTGATCGGGAACGATGATCCGAAATGTCTGAATCATCGTCGGAGGCCTCATGTGAAGGCGGATGAGACTTGCTCGATGAAGCCAGGTTCTGAGACCGAAGTGTCGTCCGCAATGTTCGGGAGCCCTGACCAGTTGGAGCTCCAGGAATGGCGGAGGCTGCACGATCCTCTAATGCTGATAGGCAAAGGTTACATGAGTACACCAACGGAGGGAAGCTGTGACATACTATAACAAGTTTCGAGATAGGCCAGAAAGCTGTCGGTGACTGCCTCAAACCTCTTTGGATCTGCCTCTCCCCAGGTCTTCGGGATGGCGTCGCGGTTTTGACCCGAATGCAAGCTGGAAAAACAATGCCTTACTTAGCAAAAAGAGGGAAAATCCTTGTAAGCTTACCTCAACACATTCAGTGCACCTCCTCGCGCAGGCTCAGGACCACCTACGAATACCGAAACGTGCATGTTTAGAATTGTGCTGACTCCTTCCAGAATTGGCCAAAAGAAGTCGCCAAGTCGGCGGAGAGCTCTAGAAAAAGAAGATAGGTCACTTAAGGTTATCAAAAGTATAAACATGCACGTACTCCTGGCGTTCCACCGGGCTCAAGGATGTGATACGTTTGACACGATCGGCTCGTGCTTGAACTTCCACATCATACTGTTCTTGGGCTTGCTTTTCCCAGGCGAGGCGCTGTGCTTCTGGAAGTTTAGAAAACCGCGCCGACATGAATTTGTTGCGTTCCGTTGCCCTGTACTTCTTTTCCTTTCCGGAGGCCTCGAAGAGATTGTCAACCTCGTCCTTGTAGGTATTGAAGTTTGGCTTCGAGCATACCTCCCATGCATTTGCACGTTTAGGTGGTCTCGTCCCAACCCCCGATAGCTTACTCAGTAACAGAGCGTAGGGATCGCGTGTATCGGTCGACTTGAGGTGTTTCAGAGAGGAGACGGTTTTTGTGGCGTTATAGTGAAGCCAGTTCGTAATTGACTGGGGATGACTAGTCAGGAATTGAGTATGTATATATGATTAGAGTATACTCACAGTGCGCATCTTGGCGACAACACGCCCTTTCAGCTTTGTTTCCTCTGCGGAAAGAACCTTTAATGAATTGGGTAGGGGTGCATCGGGCGTGGGGTCTTGACTGACGGGGAGCCTCCAGTCGAAGAGCTCGAAATATCGGTTGACGACGTTGTCGGCAATGGCCTTCGTGTCGCCAGAGGCATGGACGGCTTCGAGGAATCCCTCGAGGTGACTATTGAAAAATTCCAGTTGCTTGCCCTTGGCCCAATTTCGAGTTTGCGGTCTAGATCGCTGAGTCAGCATGATTTTCCAGGAAAAACAAAACATAAACCTCTGACTTCAACACATGGCTCAATGGGTCCTGATCCACCATATGCTGTGAGATTAATACATTACTACATGGCCGCAGCCAGGCGAGAATTGCATTGTGGCAGTTGGCCTAGGTGAAATGCATTATGAGTTTGGCAGAGGAACAGCTTATATAATATGTCGACGATGGTAGATCATGAGATAAGATCAGTTTATCAATACAGATAAGAAATACATAATGCATTGTGGATAACTATTTAATAAATGGAATAATAATAAATATAATAAAATGACTAATAGGAGCAGGGGGGNTGAATAGGGGGCTTGCAGCCCTGTCTAGACTATTGACTGTGAGACTGATTATTAATACTGACTGTGGGATACATTTTGTGACTGTGGGAATTTTTGTTGAAGAGAGCGGTGGATAGCCCCCTTTTTGCTGCTATTGACCGTGGGAAAATATTTCAAAAAAGCGCACATTAGCCTGGATGTAGGGGGTTTTGAATTTGCAGGGTTATATATTGACTGTGGGAACATTTTTGTGACCGTGGGAAGCGTGAGAAAATTTTACTGACCGTGGGAAAATTTCAAAATTGTAGGATTCAATAGCGGTTACATTGACCGTGGGAAAAATATACTTACCGTGAGAACTTTCTCAGAAGTGTAATGGAATGCGACCGCTACCTTTCAGAAGCGTGGGAAAATTTGACTGACTGTGGGAAAATATTTGTTAGCGTGAGAAAGTTTTTCAACTAATCGTGAGAATAATTTTCTGACCGTGGGAAAGCGGGAAGCGCCCAAAATGCGCAACAAAAGCCTTGCTTTGCCCTCTAGCAATTAGTATTGGCCAATCCCCACCAAATCTTTACCCCAGCTGTGTACCATTCAAAAAACTCGGTCAATATATCTATTACTGACTGTGAGAATAATATTGTGACTGTGAGAACCTTCTTCAAACTGTGGGAAAAGCTGAATTCCTAATGAAACTTCGGCCACCCAGGGTCATTATTGACTCTGGGAACAAAATATTGACCGTGGGAAAATGCCAAAATTTGCGAAACACTAGATCTCTGAATTCTAAGCCTCTGAGTGAAAGCAGGACCCTTGGAGCATTTCTAGTTATTGAGCAAAGTTGGATCTACTTTGGTGAATTCTGAAACACCCTTGGTTTCAATCATGATCCACCCCACCATTCATATCTACTTTGGTCTGTTTCTGTCTCTATTGCTCCCATAGATGTTAATACATGTTTAGCTGGTTCTCTCATGTTGTTCACACTCTTTCAGGCAACAAGCATGTTCCTAAGGTTTGGGATATCTTTGGGTGAAATTAGCATTTCTGAGAATGTCCAAATTTGCTACATCTATGCTATTCATCTCTTTCCCTTCTTATCTATCACTCTGCTACTCCCATGCTAGTCTGTACCTGTCAAGACAGTATTATGCTTTCAAAGTAGAGGGAATGGTTAAGATTGCTAGAATGAATAGTATGCAAGGTGGCTTTCCAGAACATGCATATTGGTGGTTGAAGATTTAAAAAGTGTATAAGAACATCTTCCCCATTCTACCTGGAAGTGTAAATCCCATCTAGAATGCTCAAAGCATCCCTAATACACCCATATCAAACAGGTAGAACTGAAGGTATCAAGAATATACAAGTAGGATAAGCAAAGTACCAGTGGGAGCAAATGATTGAAATCAGCAAACTTGCAGAATCTTCAAAGTGATTTCAACTTTGCTCAATAACTAGATATGCTCCAAGGGTCCCCCTTTCACCCAGCACCTCTGAGCCCATCTTGGTGGCTCCCATCGAATCCCGGCCGTGGCGACTTGAGGCTGACAGCTCAGACTTTGCAACTGGCGCCGTTCTCTCGCAGTTGAACCCCGAGGACGACAAATGGCATCCTGTGGCCTTCTTTTCCAAATCCCTATCCCCGGCAGAGCGCAACTACGAGATTCACGATAAAGAGATGCTTTCTATTATTCGTGGACTTGAAGAATGGCGGCATTACCTTGAAGGTGCTGAAACAGAGTTCGAGATATGGACTGACCACAAAAATCTAGAGTACTTCACCAAGGCGCAGAAACTCAATCGCCGTCAAGCTAGATGGTCTCTCTATCTATCCCGCTTCGATTTCACTCTTCATCACCGACCTGGCCGTTCTATGGGGAAACCCGACGCTCTATCCCGCCGCGCTGACCATGGCAATGGAAAGGACGACAACCAGAACCAAGTACTTTTGAAACCCGCTTTCTTCGCCGTTTGAGCAGTCGAAACGGCGTTGGAAGGGGAGGAAATAGGTATTCTGGGTGAAATCCGCGCGGGATTGCGCTCTGGGACTCTGGAAGAACCTGTTGCCAAAGCCGCTCTCGAAGTCAAAAAGCTTCGGGGTTCACGCAAGGCCGTTCGGGGTTCAGAATGGGAAGAAGACAATGGTCTGTTGCTTTTTCGAGGCAAAGTCTATGTGCCGAATACCGGAGATCTTCGACGCCGTATCGTTGAACAGCACCACGACTCCAAGGTAGCTGGACACCCTGGTCGTTTCAAGACATTGGAACTCGTATCCCGCAACTACTGGTGGCCCAACCTCTCTCGCTACATCGGCTCCTACACCAAGCATTGTGACTTGTGTCTTCGCACCAAGCCTCAACGCCGAATGCCGTTGGGAGAGCTAACGCCGTTGGAAATCCCTGAAGAGCGGTGGAAGCGCATCAGTGTGGACTTTATTGTTGAGCTCCCTCAGTCTGATGGCTATGATGCCATTATGAATGTGGTTGACTATGTCAGTAAACGAGCTCACTTTATCCCGACACACACCACCGTTTCGGCATTGGGCGCGGCCAACTTGTTCCTTCAACATGTCTGGAAACTCCACGGGCTTCCGAACGCCGTTGTCTCAGATCGTGGAACGCAGTTCATTGCGGAGTTCACGCGGGAAATTTACGAAAAACTCGGGATTCAACTTGCAGCATCGACGTCGTACCATCCTCAAACAGATGGTCAGACCGAACGGTGTAATCAAGAACTGGAACAGTACCTTCGAACTTACACCAATCAGCGTCAGAACAACTGGGCTCAACTTTTGCCAATGGCGGAATTCGCATACAACAACCACATCCACAATACGACTCAGCAAACGTCGTTCATCCTCGACACTGGCCGTCATCCCCGCATGGGATTCGAACCCCGGACCAGTGGTCGAGTTGAAGAAGCAAAAGAGTTTGTATCCCGGATGAAAACTGCTGTTGAAGAAGCGAAGTCTGCCATTGCCAAAGCCCAGGACGACATGAAGAGGTACTATGACCAACGCCGAACGCCGATGCCGCATCTGAATCCCGGGGACAAGGTCTGGCTCGACTCGTCCGATATTAATCTTTATCAACCCTCCAAGAAACTTGCACATGCACGCTTAGGCCCATACAAGATTCTTGCAAAGGTTGGAAAAATGTCTTATCGTCTTGAGTTGCCACCAGCCCTATCCCGCCTCCACCCGGTATTCCCAATTGTGAAGCTGACGCCTTGGGATGAGGACCCAATCGAATCCCGGAGACCACGAACCCCGCCGCCTCCTGAGCTTGTCGACGGCGAAGAAGAATATGAGGTAGACTTTATCAAGAACAGTCGACGTTTTGGAAGATGGAAAAAGCTTCAATACCTTGTGCACTGGAAAGGCCACGGGATTGAAGCAGACACTTGGGAACCAGTCGAAAACCTGGGTAACGCAAAGAAGAAGATAGCGGAATTCCACAAGGCGAATCCCGACGCGATTCAAGCTGCGAACGCTGCTCTCAGCATATGGCAGAGCAGAACAGATGTGAAGGCTGCCGCGGAGAACTGGCGAAGGAAACATGAACCCCACTGGCAAAGGAAACATGAACCTATGCGTCGAGACGCCGCATCTAGGAGGGGGGGTAGTGTAAGGGGACACTCAATTCCAANCCCCTAGCCCCTCTGTTTCCACCTCCTTACAGGNTCTNCCCCGCCCACCATCGCTGCTACGAATCCCGGTCGAATCCCGAATCCCGGTGCGAATGCCGTTCGCACCCCGCGCGCTCCCATCACCATCCTTCGTCGCCCAACCCCACTTCCATAAGTGACCGTAACAATCTTCTGAGTGTTGCAGGAGGTAGTATACACCTATACTATTATCCTCCTGCAAGGGCTTTCCTTAATCTACAATGCCCCATGAGCTACGCCCATCACAAGTTGCCAACCTCGAACCCCGGTCGAACCTTGCCACCCTTCGGACTTGTACACTTGTACATTTGTACACTTGTCGAATCCCGGACGAATCCCGAACCCCACTGTATTCGTCATTTCGGGATTCGCCAATCCCTCACTCCTTTCCCTTTCCCTCTTTCCTCTCTCTCTCACTTTCCTTTTCTTTCATTCGTTTGTTACAAGTCGAATCCCGTACGAACGCCGTTCAGTCGGGATTCGGTGCTATTGTGTGCTCTACAGCATTGCTGTAGAACACATGTTACCTTACACATTACTTATAATTATTATGTACTGTCCATAGTTAGTATATAGAGCCGCCCTAGGTGGGTGGGAATCCTTAGCCTTTTCTCTTCGGATTCCCTCCACCTAGGTGAGTAGGTACTTAGCTATTCCTAGCTATGACTAATATACTTCGGATTCCCTCCACCTAGGAGTTCCCCTGAGCCCCTCTCGGAGTTGCCCTTACAGTAGAAAAGGCTCACCCCATACGCACCAGTAGTATATTCGTTCTCGAATCCCGGAACGAATCCCGATTCCTCAACGACTACTACTCTTGCGTCTCCCCACCCAACCATGAGTTCGATGCCTGAACAGCCCGTCGCCTTGCCAGCGAACGCCGTTCAAGCAATCAGTAGCTTGTGGTCGGACTTGCAAAAGCAAGCGGCATTGGCAGACTCACAAGGCATTGCGATAGCGCGAATATCTCAAACCCTTGATGCCATTGCAGCTCGCATGCAACTCCCTCCCCGTTCGCCATCTCCACCCATGGCTGAACCCCCAACCCCGGTCACTCCTCCGTCTACGGTTCGAATCCCGGCCCCACGCGGTGAGAAACTCAAACCCGCCAACCCTCCAGCCTTCGATGGCAGCAGGGCAAACGGCGTTCACTTTCTCAACAGCGTGAACATCTGGTTCCAACTCCGTCCAGACTTGTTTGTCAGTGACCAAGCCCGCATTCTCTGGACTCTCTCGTATTTCTCCAAAGGTCGTGCACAGGAATATGCCAACCGATGCTTCCGAATGAATACCGCCAACACCACTACTTGGACGGCGTTCGAAACGGCGTTCAAATCTCGGTTCTTTCCTCTGAATGAAAGGGAGCTGGCTCGAGTTAAACTCGAGTCATCGACCTGGCATCAGCACAACCGGACCTTTGACGAATACCTAGACGAGTTCCAGGAAATGGCAGACCAAGCAGACTACCCTCTTGGTGCCCAGCTCACACTCAAGTTCAGGAAAGGTCTTCACCGCGGCATTCAAGACCAAATTGCAGAATCTTCGGTTTTGAATCCCGGAGACGACGACACCATTGGCTGGTACACAGCAGCACAAACCATCTGGAACAATATGCAAGCCAACTCTGCGTTCCGCGCTGCTGAATCCCGAACGCCGTTGGAAACCGTCGACCTCCCTGAACAAGCACCTCCCTCTCTCCCAATCCCTGCTGCAATTAACCATCACGAACCCCGGCCAATCCCGATCCAATGCCTTCGCTGTAGTTCTACGGAACACGAAGATCGGGATTGCCCTTGTCAATTTGATTTGCAACATATGACCAAGGAAGAGGCTGAACGCCTGCTGGACAAACTGTCACGGTCCACCAAGACGAACCCCCGAGTCAAAGACAAGACGAAGGAACTGCCCCAACGCCGACGAATCCCTGGTACACCGTCAACGGCGTTCAATCGCTTCTCCTGCCTCCCAGTGGAAGAGCCAAGTGTGGTAACGGAAACGAATCCCGAAGAAACGAATCCCGCACCTACACCAGCGAATCCCGATACCCCGCAAGAAAGCAAAGGTGTACCAACACCCCCCAAAATCCGAAGGCCTGGCTGGGAGAAACGACTACCCAAGAGGTTTCAAGTCTCCGCAACGCCGTCTGCTCTCTCGTTGGACATGGACATCTCCGTTCAAGCGACTGATACCGAATCCCGCTTCCACTTGCATGCCCTCCTCGACAGCGGAGCATCAGGATTGTTCATCCACCCCAACTATGTTGAGAAATGTGGTTTTTCGACAAGGCCTCTCTCATCCCCAATCCCGGTCTACAACGTTGACGGCACCATGAATCAGGAAGGCTCCATTCGTGAAGTTGTGGACTTGGTCTTGCGCTACAAGGATCACTCAGAGCGTGCACTATTTGCGGTCACCAACATTGGCAAGCAAGATATCATCGTCGGCTACTCTTGGCTCAAGGAACACAATCCCGAGGTCAACTGGCAAACCAAAGAAGTCAAAATGAGCCGTTGCCCTCGAGTTTGCAGTACTTGCCGAGAAGAAGTCAAAGAGATCCGCCGTATTCGACATCGCGAATCCCGCCACTTGCGCCAATGCCGACTCGGTCCAACGCCGTTCATCGACGACGAACCCGTTGACTTGCCTGCACTGTTGGAGACAGACGACTCTGACGACCCCGATGTCTATGAGCCGAATGCCGGAGATCGTCTCTTCTCTGCAATCCCACCTCCAACGCCGGACTACGCCGTTCAGATTCGATCCATGGAAATTCGCGCCTCCGAAACCATCTCCCAACGCCTTGCGATCGCCTTTCAGAAGAACAAGGCTGCCGAACCCCGGAATGCCGACTTTCCAGACCTCTTTACGGAGTTCGAGTCGGTATTCGCCAAGGAGGCATTCGACGAACTTCCCCAATCCCGACCATGGGACCATGCCATTGAGTTGGTTGATGGTTCTGAGCCAGCCAACTGCAAGGTGTATCCCTTGTCCCCAGTCGAACAGCGCGAACTCGACGCTTTCATCGAAGAGAACTTGAATACCGGTCGCATACGCCCTTCGAAATCCCCAATGGCGTCCCCGGTATTCTTCATCAAAAAGAAAGATGGTTCTCTCAGACTTGTGCAGGACTACCGAAAATTGAACTCCATGACGATCAAGAATCGGTATCCAATCCCGCTCATCTCTGAACTTGTCGACAAGTTGAAAAATGCGCGCTACTTCACCAAGCTCGATGTTCGCTGGGGCTACAACAATGTCAGGATCAAGGAAGGCGATGAATGGAAGGCGGCGTTCAGGACGAACCGCGGTCTCTTCGAACCCCTTGTCATGTTTTTCGGTCTCACCAACTCTCCTGGCACTTTCCAAACTATGATGAACGACTTGTTTCGGGATTTGATTACTGAGGGTGTGGTTGTTATCTACTTGGATGACATCCTCATTTTCACCGAATCCCGAGACGAACACCGGAAAGTGCTTCAACGAGTTTTGAAGATATTGCAAGACAACAAGCTCTATCTTCGACCTGAAAAATGCGAGTTCGAACAGACCAAGATCGAATACCTGGGAGTGGTGGTCTCTGAAGGCAAAGTCGAGATGGATCCCGCCAAGATTGCTGGTGTCGCAGAGTGGCCCGAACCCCGGAATCAGACTGAACTCCAGTCTTTCTTGGGTTTTGTCAACTTCTATCGGCGTTTCATGAAGGACTACTCGCACATCGCTCGACCGCTATTCGACATTCAGAACGCCAAAGAATGGACTTGGACAGGTCGCGAACGAACGGCGTTCGAGCAGATCAAGGGACTCATCACTTCTGAACCCATCCTGGCGGCTCCCATCGAATCCCGGCCATGGCGACTTGAGGCTGACAGCTCAGACTTTGCAACTGGCGCCGTTCTCTCGCAGTTGAACCCCGAGGACGACAAATGGCATCCTGTGGCCTTCTTTTCCAAATCCCTATCCCCGGCAGAGCGCAACTACGAGATTCACGATAAAGAGATGCTTTCCATTATTCGTGGACTTGAAGAATGGCGGCATTACCTGGAAGGTGCTGAAACGGAGTTCGAGATATGGACTGACCACAAAAATCTAGAGTATTTCACCAAGGCGCAGAAACTCAATCGCCGTCAAGCTAGATGGTCTCTCTACTTATCCCGCTTCGATTTCACTCTTCACCACCGACCTGGCCGTTCTATGGGGAAACCTGATGCTCTATCCCGCCGCGCTGACCACGGCAATGGAAAGGACGACAACCAGAACCAAGTACTTTTGAAACCCGCTTTCTTCGCCGTTCGAGCAGTCGAAACGGCGTTGGAAGGGGAGGAAATAGGTATTCTGGGTGAAATCCGCGCGGGATTGCGTTCTGGGACTCTGGAAGAACCTGTTGCCAAAGCCGCTCTCGAAGTCAAAAAGCTTCGGGGTTCACGCAAAGCCGTTCGGGGTTCAGAATGGGAAGAAGACAATGGTCTGTTGCTTTTTCGAGGCAAAGTCTATGTGCCGAATACCGGAGATCTTCGACGCCGTATCGTTGAACAGCACCACGACTCCAAGGTAGCTGGACACCCTGGTCGTTTCAAGACATTGGAACTCGTATCCCGCAACTACTGGTGGCCCAACCTCTCTCGTTACATTGGCTCCTACACCAAGCATTGTGACTTGTGTCTTCGCACCAAGCCTCAACGCCGAATGCCATTGGGAGAGCTAACGCCGTTGGAAATCCCTGAAGAGCGGTGGAAACGCATCAGTGTGGACTTTATCGTTGAGCTCCCTCAGTCTGATGGTTATGATGCCATCATGAATGTGGTTGACTATGTCAGTAAACGAGCTCACTTTATCCCGACACACACCACCGTTTCGGCATTGGGCGCGGCCAACTTGTTCCTTCAGCATGTCTGGAAACTCCACGGGCTTCCGAATGCCGTTGTCTCAGATCGTGGAACGCAGTTCATTGCGGAGTTCACGCGGGAAATTTATGACAAGCTGGGGATTCAACTTGCAGCATCGACGTCTTACCATCCTCAAACAGATGGTCAGACCGAACGGTGTAATCAAGAACTGGAACAGTACCTTCGGACTTACACCAATCAGCGTCAGAACAACTGGGCTCAACTCTTGCCAATGGCGGAATTCGCATACAACAACCACATCCACAATACGACTCAGCAAACGCCGTTCATCCTCGACACTGGCCGTCATCCCCGCATGGGATTCGAACCCCGCACCAGTGGTCGAGTTGAAGAAGCAAAGGAGTTCGTATCCCGGATGAAAACCGCTGTTGAAGAAGCAAAATCTGCCATTGCCAAAGCCCAGGATGACATGAAGAGGTACTATGACCAACGCCGAACACCGATGCCGCATCTGAATCCCGGTGACAAGGTCTGGCTTGACTCGTCCGATATTAATCTTTACCAACCCTCCAAGAAACTTGCACATGCGCGCCTAGGCCCATACAAGATTCTTGCAAAGGTTGGAAAGATGTCCTATCGTCTCGAGTTGCCACCAGCCCTATCCCGCCTCCACCCGGTATTCCCAATTGTGAAGCTGATGCCTTGGGATGAGGACCCAATCGAATCCCGGAGACCACGAACCCCGCCGCCTCCTGAACTTGTCGACGGCGAAGAAGAATATGAGGTAGACTTTATCAAGAACAGTCGACGCTTTGGAAGATGGAAGAAGCTTCAATACCTGGTGCACTGGAAAGGCCACGGGATTGAAGCAGACACTTGGGAACCAGTCGAAAACTTGGGTAACGCGAAGAAGAAGATTGCGGAATTCCACAAGGCAAATCCCGACGCGATTCAAGCTGCGAACGCCGTTCACAACATATGGCGAAAGAAGAAGGACTTGAAGGCGGCCACCGATAATTGGCGACAGAGACACGAACCTATGCGTCGAGACGCCGCATCTAGGAGGGGGGGTAGTGTAAGGGGACACTCAANTTCCAACCCCTAGCCCCTCTGTTTCCACCTCCTTACAGGTCTCTCCGCCCACCATCGCTGTCACGAATCCCGGTCGAATCCCGAATCCCGGTGCGAATGCCGTTCGCACCCCGCGCGCTCCCATCACCATCCTTCGTCGCCCAACCCCACTTCCATAAGTGACCGTAACAATCTTCTGAGTGTTGCAGGAGGTAGTATACACCTATACTATTATTCTCCTGCAAGGGCTTTCCTTAATCTACAACGCCCCATGAGCTACGCCCATCACAAGTTGCCAACCTCGAACCCCGGTCGAACCTCGCCACCCTTTGGACTTGTACATTTGTATATTTGTACACATGTCGAATCCCGGACGAATCCCGAACCCCACTGCATTCGTCATTTCGGGATTCGCCAATCCCTCACTCTTTTCCTTTCTCTCTTTTCTCTCTTTCTCACTTTCCTTTTCTTCATTCGTTTGTTACAAGTCGAATCCCGTACGAACGCCGTTCACTCGGGATTCGGTGCTATTGTGCACTCTACAGCATTGCTGTAGAACACATGTTACTTTACATCTTACTTATAATTATTAGGTACTGTCCATAGTTAGTATATAGAGCCGCCCTAGGTGGGTGGGAATCCTTAGCCTTTTCTCTTCGGATTCCCTCCACCTAGGTGAGTAGGTACTTAGCTATTCCTAGCTATTACTAATATACTTCGGATTCCCTCCACCTAGGAGTTCCCCTGAGCCCCTCTCGGAGTTGCCCTTACATGACCCAACAACACCTTGTTTTCCTTAACCTTCTTCTTTAGCCCATCATTCGAGGTTTTGAGCGTGTCGCGTTCCTTAGTAACCTGGACCACGTACGGCTTGACAGCCTCGAGATGGTGCCTGACCCTGTCTCCCGTTGACAATTTGCGACGGCGACCGGACACCTGGGGCTCTTCCTGAGGCCATGGCATCTTGATTTCCGTCTCAACACCCAACAGCCATCTCTCAACCTCAACTTTGAAAATCTCAGCTCTTGAATTTGCTTTGGTAGTGGCACCCTGCTGAGCTGCCCTACTCCTCTTGCACTCGTCGCACCCGGCGTGGTGGGTTCCTCCGTGCTGGTTTGCGTGTGTTGGCATAGTGCTGGTGGTGATGTACAGTGAGTTTAATTCCTTGATGGTGCGAATATGGAATCGAAATGCTTGGGAGCTAGGTGGGTTGAAGGAAGTGCTCAGTGAGAGCGATGCGATATTTAAGCCATTCATTCCAGTCATGTGACAAACATCTGCATCGACTCCTGACCCCTTAGGGTCCCTAAGTAATTCCCCCTACCTGTAAAGTTATCAAGTGGCAATCGACATTATTTGCTCGGTCAGCGGCATTGCAAGAGCGTAGGATTACTCAATAATAAACCAGGAATGTTTTCTTGTGAGGAGCGAGGCGAGCGGGTGTAAGCATGAGACGGGGTTGATGGAGGCCACCAGGAGCTAGAGGGGCAGTGATTGTGTTCATCCCACGGTCGAGCGTCAAAATCGATTGAATATTCAACGCCATTAGGCGCGCGCCAGAGGAATCGGGAAGGTCGGGCGCACAATAGCCGAAACAAGTCGATTACATAATCCAGAAGGAACACAATCGTTGAAATTTCAGTCACTCGCTACGCCCACCTCTACTCCAACTCGACTCTCTTGTTCTTCCGAGATCAGCGCGTGTGTGAGCAGACACTGCTCTTTTGTGTAGTGTTGACACTGAGCTTGTTCGCCGCACTCTCTAGTCAGTGTAAGGGGACACTCAATTCCAACCCCTAACCCCTCTGTTTCCACCTCCCTACAGGTTTCTCCACCCACCATCGCTGTCACGAATCCCGGTCGAATCCCGAATCCCGGTGCGAATGCCATTCGCACCACGCGCGCTCCCATCACCATCCTTCGTCGCCCAACCCCACTTCCATAAGTGACCGTATCAATCTTCTGAAGGTTGCAGGAGGTAGTATACACCTATACTATTATCCTCCTGCAAGGGCTTTCCTTAATCTACAACGCCCCAGGAGATATGCCCATCACNAAGTTGCCAACCTCGAACCCCGGTCGAACCTCGCCACCCTTTGGACTTGTACATTTGTATATTTGTACACATGTCGAATCCCGGACGAATCCCGAACCCCGCTGTATTCGTCATTTCGGGATTCACCAATCCCTCACTCCTTTCCCTTCCTCTCTNGTTCCCTCTTTCTCACTTTCCNTTTCTTCATTCGTTCGTTACAAGTCGAATCCCGTACGAACGCCGTTCACTCGGGATTCGGTGCTATTGTGTGCTCTACAGCATTGCTGTAGAACACATGTTACCTTACACATTACTTATAATTATTATGTACTGTCCATAGTTAGTATATAGAGCCGCCCTAGGTGGGTGGGAATCCTTAGCCTTTTCTCTTCGGATTCCCTCCACCTAGGTGAGTAGGTACTTAGCTATTCCTGGCTATGACTAATATACTTCGGATTCCCTCCACCTAGGAGTTCCCCTGAGCCCCTCTTGGAGTTGCCCTTACAGCCGGCAAAGTACCACTCAACTCACAAGTGACATTGAAGGCCGTCTCGGTTCGTCTCACGAATATTGCATTTGCAGCAGCCTCTCACTCGTCTCACCAACACCCAACCCAAGCCTCAGCGCTGCCTTGACCTTGGTGCATCAACCCATCCATTACATTTCTCTTCCCTCGATCCGGATCTCACTGGCCAACCCAGTTTCAGTCACTATCTGTGGACAGCTAATCATAGTATCACGGCGCCACATCTGGCTGTCCCTGCGCCACGGTCGATGCTCTCTACGCGATTGCTAGCGTAAACAAACAGCTCAAGGGGCTTGGCTGGGCTCGGATGTTCCCCACAGGTCAGCAATGTTTATATGTTTTCCAACATATTTGGCAGAAGTCAGATCGAAGCTCGACATACTGTCATCAATTTACATAATTTGCGAGCCCTGTCGTACCCACCCACCCGATTCTTTCGGCTTCCGAGGCTTTACGTCCACCAGCGTACCGGAATCTAGAAGGGGTAAGTCCAGTTTGACGTGATATATCATGATATATCATCTTCGAGCTCTACGGTAGTTACCCCCAACGATGTATCACTCATGAAGGGTAACTACCCCACTTTGATATATCAAAACGTCCAGATAGCCTGGCGAAACCAGGTAGCAGATTCAATAAGTGTGCAACGGAGGTTGAGCGGTCGACATGAACATCCTTTTCCGAGAGCGCACTAGCCTTTCCACTAAGTCACGCATGCATAAGCCAGTGGCGTGCCAACAAATGAACACAGTCTGACTTAGAGGAATCTCTGTTCTCCATGAAGAGTAAGGTGTCGATGGGTTGGTTACTGGACTGTTGGAGCGAATAAGTAGATGAAGAGGTGCAAATGACGGGATAAGCTAACAGTCAGTGGGACCGAGTCCGAGATGAGAAGAATGCTTTCGAAGTGGCCAAGGATGACCTCTGGGCTGTGTCTACTAGTACTCATGGGAGTTTATTCATTCCAAGTTGAAGTTAGGGAAATGACAGCAATCAACCTTCGATGGTCTCGCTCGCCAAACCAAGAAGATGGAGAGCCTTTTAGGTATCAACGTGACGAAGACTGGATATATGTCAGCTCTGGATTTCTGGCGATAAGCATAGTCAAGACATACACCAGAGCGTAGTACGCGTTGGTTTCGAGTGTCTGGAGACAGAGGCCTGCAGTTGTTCCCGGTACAGCACCGATGCAGCGATTGTAAACTGACAGCATTGTCCCAGCCTATTCCCCAATCCTCGATGAGTGGCTATACCAGGAAGCGACCAAGTATTCATGAACGCACCATCAAATAATGACAGAAACTTGCGTCGAAACCGCCAATCGGATTTAAATTGACGTAGCTTAACCGACAAGTACCGACCCAGTATGCACGTTCGTACTGGGGAGGTATAGTGAAGCTTGGGCCTAGCGACATACTCTAAAGTGAGCACGTATAACAGCACGAGTCATATCTCTTACAATCTGAGGCACCATAGTAATGGCAAGGATATGTGCCAGTTACTTCGCTTTGAGCAAGCTGCTGTAAGGCCGTCCTCAAAACGAGGCAATCATCCAGGATGGGAGGATCGGGCGAGGTGTTGAGGCCATCAGCACAGGTGATGGAGCCTACAAGAGAGTTTATGCGAGCTTTGCAGCTTAAAAAAGTATATGGACGTACATCCATATTGACAACAGTTGGTGGTAGCACGTTTAGTGAGGGATGTTTCCGGGATCTTCGCGGGAGAGACGCCGTTAGTGTAAAGGCTAATGCGCGAGGCAGGAACTGGGGCCGTCTCGAAGTTGATGACCGTTTCACCAACACGAAGCGACTGCACATTTGCTATAATATGCCATGATGTTGAGCGAGGAGAGTCTGAATACGGAACCGAAGTGACCTTACTACCAGTAGCTGCGCCAATGGCGCGTGCCGACACGAGCGCGAGGACCGCCACGAGCGAGAAAATCATTTCTGAGAGGTACGGTAGATTGAGGCGTATACTTGACGACTGTCCGAGATGGAAAGCAGTTCGTTTATAAAGATGAATAGCAGACGGAAAGCTTTGTTCCGAAGAAAGCCTCGCCGCAGTACGCAAGATGCCCAGAGACAGTTCGATTCAATTGAACTTGCCCTCGATCACGCGGAGAATTTGCTTGGATGCTTCGTCGAAGCCATTGAGAGCGGCTACGAGCAAAATGTGTCAAAACCGCTTGAGCTGATGGAGAAATCGAGTTGCCATGAGGGTTCGAGTGTCGTCCCGGCCACATGAAAAGGCACATCTTGCCATCGAAGTAGACTTCCTGGTTCCGATAGTGAGTCTAATCAGCACAAGAGGATGTCACTTTGACACATTCTGGAAAGCAAAATAACACCAGGGCACAGTGCACGTCGGATCGCAAGATGGATAGCGCCATTGAGATATAAGTCCAGCTTCCATAGATAGCAAGCATAATTGTTACCGGGAAGAGTCTGTGGTAAACTTGACTGTTGAGGTTGAAGGCAGGCTGAAGGCAAGTAAGGGCGGAGAAAACGAGCAATGCCACCTCCTAAGTAAGTACAGGGGCGAATACTCTAGGAGCCTACAACGCGCGATCATCTTTGAGTGCGAGACAACAACACATTTAGTTACTCTACTCTATCTTGTTTTTGTCCCAGCCTCTTACACGTCGATGTGACGGAGCCTGTAGTCAGTCATTGAGCATTGCTTTCATGATGATAATTGCGTTTCGACTTCCTCCAGTGCGTAGAACGTATTAGATTGCTGAGTTTGGAGGCACAAAGATCCTGTCGCCATTTGATTTCCAATACAAGCATTGAACAGGCTGTTCATGGTTCCAGCCTGAATAGCTTTGCGTGAGTGCATGAATGACCATGAATGGCAGAGAAATAGTTACGATGAGAAAGTTACAGAAAGACTCGGAAGCTCCGCCGACTGGGTTCAAGTTGATGAAGCCTACGAGGCAGGTACCAAGAAAGTAGGCCCGCTCAAACTGGGGAGCTATGGTAAAGCTTGGGCCTGATGTAGTAGTTGGTTGGAACAAGCCAGCCACTGAACGGTGATCAATGCCTACTTACAGGATGCTTGGTTGGGTACTGAACACGGGAACGGGTTGGTGCTCTTCACTTCGCTCAACGCAAGCTGCAAGACTGCAGCTCTGAGTGCAGTACAATCTTCCGATGTCGGCGGGTCTGGTGAGGTGCTTAGTTCATTTGCACAAGCCAGACTGCCTGTGGGAAAGGGTTAGAGGAGTCCCTCATCGACATCGGTGGCAGCGGTGCTAAAGTTCCGGTAAACTGTACGTACATCCGAATTCGCAAGCATTTGTTGTCAGCCTCTTCGCGAGCGAAGTCTCGTGTCTGGTGACTTGAGCAGAGCTCTTCGCGAGCGACTTGGCTCTCGTAGCTGATATTGGGGACGTTATTACGCTAATGATGTGTTCCCCGACACGAATGGTCTCCGCAGAGGCTGTTTCGAGGATGATCAGAAGGATTATAAACCTGTGACTGATGAGGATACTTATACTGACACCCAGTTGCGATCCCTAGCACTTGAGTACCTGCGAACACAATCATACAAATCTGGGAAAGTCTGATGAACAACATATCAGAGGAGACAAGTCGAGTGGGGACTCAAAGCCTTTACGTGTACCGGTCTGCCTTAAATGGTTTGTTGACCATGTAATGATCGTCTGCGACCTATCGGAAG
The DNA here is from genome assembly GCA_029747585.1 of Pleurotus djamor. Taxonomy (NCBI): domain Eukaryota; kingdom Fungi; phylum Basidiomycota; class Agaricomycetes; order Agaricales; family Pleurotaceae; genus Pleurotus; species Pleurotus djamor. Next base: position 34,467 of record JAPEVF010000139.1, on the reverse strand, counting down.
AGACATGTTCTGCGACCTTGTACTCTCGTGGATCTTCATCAGTTGAGGTCTGATTTCCTCGTTGCAGCCATCCGAAATGACAAAGGACTGTTGGTTCCTCCACATTCCTTAGAGAGAGCTTTGAGTGTGACAGTGAAAAATATACTCGAAGGAGCAAAGCACAAGGCTAGGAACACACAACGTCCGTCGAAGAAGGAGCTGTGACAGTCATCATGGGTCGTAAGCGATGTACTAGTCAGTCCACTGGTCAGATGTCCTTACCCCGCCTGAGACTGAGGCACCGTTTAGATGAGGAGATAAAGGGGAAAGGCGAGGGGCCAAAGGAACTTCGGGAAATCCTGCTCAGCGGTGCTACTCACGGAAAGTTTTACACCGCTATTGAAGTACGTAGAGTCGTAAGCAGGGATGATACATGACTCCTGAACTTTTAAGCAAGAGAGAAACCCTGTGGTGGCACAGTGATGTACAGGTACTAGTAACTCAGTTCCAGGCTAGATCAAACAGATACTTAAGACCGACTTCAAGCTCCTCTGAGTCATTTGTTCAGACATGACGGAGTCTATTCATAGGGAGTGAGCATAGAAGAATTAGTCAGCGATGCTTCCGACTTACTCTATTGCGTAGAACATATTGGTCTGAAGTGTTTGTAGGCAAAGGGCGCCTGTCGTCATCTGATTTCCAATACAGCCGTTATAGAGACTGTTCATACTGCCGGCCTAGTAAATTTGATGAATTTTCTAAGTGAGTCGAAGTTGAATTGAAGCTCACTATCAAGTAGTTGCAATAGGAAAGCGAATCTCCACCAAGTGAGTTCAAATTTATAAATCCAACCAAACAGGTACCAAGCGAGTAAGCTCGCTCGAACTGAGGTTGTACTGTGAAGCTAGGACCTAGTGATCTGCTCGGTTAGCATCAAGCGAGGGTGATGGTACATAGCAGAAAAAGGAAAGATGGGCGTACATGTTGGCTGGCTCGGGAACGCGCAGGGGAATGGGTTGGTAGGCTTCACTTCGCTCGCCGCTAGTTGTTGCACCGCTGTCCTGAGAGCAGTACAATCGGCTGACAAGGGAGGATCTGGAGACGTGCTCAAACCATTGACACAGGTGAGACTGCCTGTGGAGATGAGTGACTGATGAGTTGATGCGAAGGTGGCTAAGCGATTAAGTGAAAGGAGTACTGACACCCGAATTCGCAAGCATTGTTCGTAACTCGTTTGATGAGCGACGTGGCAGCTCGAGAGACACCTTTATTGAACGAACTCGCTCGGGAAGCGGAAATCGGAGATGTGGTGACAGTGATAACATGCTCCCCAACGCGAATGCTTTCCTCGCTAACTGGGTAGGAGGAAGAACGTCAGTGGGAAATGATACCGCGGCTGGCTGGACATGGCTTACCACCAGTGGCGATGGCGAGTACTTGAGTCGCTGAAAGCGCGATGATGACGAGGGACTTGATAGAAGCTGAAACGAACATGAGTGTGTAAAATCTGGGAAGACTCAATATCAGTGGGATCTTGCAGCTCGACCCTCGATGTGTTCTTGACTTTAAATCCCCTTCATTCGCAATTCAGTTAGGAAAGTCTTGTCACCAGACCCTGGTGATCGGATACATCAAATACTGTACTTACCACAGTATGAGGATACATCAACCCATTGTAACGTGTTACCTAATGAACTTGAATAGAAAACCTCTGGCAGCTGTTCGGCACTCGTGGTTCCTCATGCATTCCCTTCTTTCAAAATGGATGCTCAAAATCCATTCCTGATCATGAATCGCCTTGAGCCAATCTTGCCTTCGTTTCGTTGTTTGTTTTGATCACGGTCGCAGCAGCGTCGTTGCTTCCCTTCTTAATTTAGGAATCCTAAAATAGAAAAACAAGAAAAAGTTGATACGCACTAGACGTGAATCTCCCTCCACGCCGCTGGCCATTTCCCAGTGTCGCTCGACCTCGACATTTAACGTTGAACGTGAACGTTCATCCCTTCCTGTCATCCCGAGTTTTTGAAATCGCAGGCGCTGGTTGGCTTCTCGCAGTTCAATCCTCAGATTCTCTATTGACGGTGTATAACAGATGGCATACTCTTAAATGTGCTGAGATGTTTTATATTGGCTGCCAGTGGAGTTGGATCAAGTTGAGTGACCAATTGGTGACCAATGATATCGTGACTACACGCCCATCAGCCACGAAGCGCCGTGAAGCGCCCGACGGAATCAAACATATTCAGCTCTCGGAATCAACCACCAGGGCCTCCGAGCGGAAACCGAGTATCGGAATCTTCGAGTACAAGTACAAGTAGAGTGAAAAAGTAGTTTTGAGGCTGCGGAACGGCCTGGTTCCGCGGGAATGAATAAAGGTCAGACGAAGGGATTAAAGGTCAGAAAGGACGCTTTGAGAACTTTAGTGCGTAACTCACATACCTGTCGCTTGGAGTTGGTAACAAGACTTGATACATTGGGCAGCTCACAGAAGACATTTGAGATGGAAACTTGGACATTTAAAACATCTTTTGGATTGATACATCCCCCGGTTGAGTGGAGGCGAGCGCGAAACCAAAAAAAAAACATATCTGAATGAATAGGGGCTCAAATACGGGGCGAATTATAAAGGTATGTTCCTTGCTTCCAAATGTCTCGATTTCGAGATGGATCATCCCGTATTACCCTTAACTAATGATACCAAGCTATTAACCGTCGGCCTGTCGCTTTTATTCTGAAAAATAAAAGGATGTTATCCCCAGGAGCTCCCAGGGGTCAAAATTCAAAGCCCGAGGTCACTTATTCCTCCCGCTGAGGTTCCCGGCCCCTCAAGTCACTCATATAGCACCCACGGAAGCGAGGGAGGACCATTGAAATAGTGTATCATTTCGTATGATTTGTTTTCCTATGTCTGACTGTTTCGCAGTAGATCATTTGGTTCTTTGAAGGAACTGTCCTTCCATCGGGATCATCAATCTGGATCCCTACTACACTGCACCTTTCGAAGCATCGAAGGCAGCCACTGCAATGCGGCACCTGTCAAGCTGAGTTTGCGAAGCATGGTGGTACTGTGGATATATCACCTGCCTCGCGAGGGATACATCACTCAACGTTCACTGTGGACTACAATGAATGATGTATCCTCTATCTATGGTAAGTACACTATTTGATGTATCGTTTTACCGTAGTGGCCTGGTCTTGTCGCGTTATGTTATGCTCGGCTTGTCCGTCAGTTCCCCGTAGGCGTGCCTATCCACTGTGCAGAAGGCGGCCTTGATGGTACCTCCACGCCAAGGATAGATATATCCGCGGTGCGGAACATCTGGAAGAACACCATAAGGACAGGTACGCATTGGCGCACCCAGAGCGGACTGGGTAAGAGATCGACAGAGCAAGCAGGTGATGTTAACGTTAACATCATTCATGGAACCACACGAGTCGCAGTGTACCAGTACCAGGCCATTTACGGGCGCCAGAATTCCCACCGCAGATCACGAACTTTAGGTCAGCCACTTAATTTACTTCTTGGTTCAACCCTGAGGCACCCACATACCTATATAACACTCGACCCGCTGGTACTAAGTTTATCCTTTGACATGGACATCGGTTTCATCTCGAGATACGGGTTCAAAAATGAAATTGGCGTTTCGGAACTCTCAAGGAGCTGAGTTACGTAGGCAATGTGTCACTAGCCCATAACTAGCCCGGTTTAAACATCGACGTGACGAACTCTGGTACCAAAAATGGTTAAACTCGGACGTTAGTGGTTTCAGTTCACGGTCACTCACTCAAGAGCATAAGCGAATCCGGGGTTGGATTGTAAGCAGAAGCCTCCGGTCTTCAGTTGCGTGTTGACACAGGTACCAAAAAGAGTCGGCGTTACCCCGGCCTTTTCAACGACTTTAGACGACCAGCAGCCTGATTGAATTGTAGGGGGAGCTCACCATGAGGTAATGACAATATGATTCGGACGGACCACCAGCGGAATTTAAGTTGATGAATCCGACTAGACATGTCCCAAGAAAGTACGCCTGTTCGAACCCTGGAGGAACAGTGAAGTTCGGGCCTATACAAGTAGAGTCATAAACGGGAAACCAATCCAAAAAGGAGATCAAAGACGTACAACTCGCATTGGGGACAGTGCAAGGGAATGTGTTCGTTACCTCGCTTTGAGCAAGTTGTCGCAGGGCCGTGGAAAGTGCGACACAGTCGGCATCCAGAGGCGCGTCAGGCGAAGTACTCAAGCCGTTAGTACAGGTGATCGTAGGGCCTGACAGGAAAGGTAAGAGGACGTATTGAAAGGGGAAGGTGACCTCACATCCGAAGGTGCAGCAGTTGTTCGTCACGCGCTTGGTGAGGGTAGTCTCACGAGCGACTGCAGGTGAGGTTCCTCGACTGCTTGACACGAGGCGGTCGGCAGATACAGGTCGAGTGACTGTCTGTATGATATGATCTCCAACGCGGATGGACTGCACATTAGCAGGAGCGCGGGGCACTAGAAGGGGAAAGGTTAGTGCGTCCAAGACCGCGAGCTCAATAGAGTACTCACGTCCTGCAACTGATGCTCCTAGAACGGGGAGACTGATAATGGAGCTAATGACGAGACTGGTGAAGATTGAGTGAAACATAATTCAAAATGAGAGGTAGGTGTTAAAGACTGGAGAAACCAATTTACCTTTGATTTATAGCGAAGAAGAGGATAGTGATTGTGGATGTTAAACAGATAGTCTCGTCCCCAGACCCTGTTATCGCTCAAACCATCGGAGTTTGAAATGTTCCTCTACAACACTTTTTGCTCGAAATATTTGACTCCGCTCCTTTCTCCGCTCGGTTGTTCCCCGTGCCCTCCCTCCCCGTGCCCTCGTACTCGCGCTCCCCTACAACATCTGGAGCCGAGATTATTAAACAGAGTGACTTCAGTGCTCTGCACCAAATTGTTGATCAGACACATCGGAAGGTAGATGTTCGACGGTCCTAGAGAGGCTCGGGATAATCTGGACAGATGTCATGCACAGCGAGGTGTGTCTAGAGAGGACAAAGTCGGCCATGCATGCCTAGTCAACCCGGGGTATTACACGACCATCATGTTGAAAGTCGCCCAATTCACTTGATCATTCTCAGTCCCCGCCTTTCTATATTGTCCAATCACTGTTGTTGAAGGCACATCGGTACAACACGCGCGGTAAGAGGAAGCACCAAAGGATCACGGTACTAAAGCCGTGTCAGACATGTAGTGCCTGACATCCATGCAGCGTCTGAAATCGGACAAAGCAGACATACGCGATGGGTATTAATAGCAGCCTCCCGTTGAAGACAGCACGAGGCCAGGCACAGCCTGAAGATATCGACAAGAATCCTCGGGTTGAGATAACCGCGGAAGCGACGACGACTTGTCATTGCACGTATCAACTAGTACACCTCGTACCTGAGTGTGAAGTTCGGTCAAAGGGCGCGATGAAGATGAGGATAGCACACATCTGGATGATCCATGACACTGCGAAGTGGTATCCCCAATGAGAGGGCTGCGTCGTATACAAGTCCTTGACGTCGCTCGAGGAAGCACCGGAGTCAGCATGCAAGCAAAGGCTTGTCTCCGGGGATATGAGAGAGCAGCGCTATGCAAGTACGTCGCCCTGTGTGTCCTCCAGTTCTATCAGAGGAAGTTAGTACCACATGATACTCAAATAGTTCCAGGAAGCCAACCCTTCGCGCCATCGTTTCCGCAATGGGCCGAATCAGTAAGACATACTGCTAGGCCAGAGTCATACGAGCGCGCCCGGCTTCTTCACGAAGAACTTCCCAGTACTACGAGAAAGTAGCACTGATAGGCTAGACCGAGACAAGATGAGTCCGAGGGGAGCTTGAACAGATTACAGAACTTTGGAAGTTAGAAGTGACGTTGAACAACTTCCATTTCAGCGCTAATTCCACATCCATCTTTCTCAATTGGCGCCCATTGGCATTTGTCTGTTCGCCTTTCTCAAGCCCTTCTACTTACTGGCACTCGCTGTCAATTCTAAAGCGTGAAGCGATAAACCATCCAGATATAATGACTTGTACTAGGAATCGCCATTAATGCCACGCTCAAAGCACCGCGCACGACAGAAAACGCTTCTGGAACGCATTCGGCCAGCAAAGTGTCGTAGGCCATAGTTTAAAGGCGAAACTTTGATGGTGGGCGTGTTTCTATGGCTCTTTTACATAACTGACTAGCCACGATGCACTCCCGTAGCCCTTCTTTTTGCACAATGCAAGCTTATTTGTATCGCACGCCGTCCTGCTCTCACAGTTCTCCATGAGTCTATATTCAACGCATGCAAAAGAGCTGTGGGTATAGACACTATCTGAAACGCCTCCGTGGAATGCTTAGGGCTCTCTTACGACGGTACACGATGCTGTCTGTCTTGGGACTCAGGCCGTTAACACCATTCACCGGAACACACGAGGTCTCGTACACCGATTTCGATGACTTCTTCCGCCTTCATAAAACTCGCTTCTTATTCTGATACGTTCTTACGGAGGACGTAACCCACCAGCCCGAATCTCCGTGGAGCGAACGGCGAGTTGAAGGTGTGAATCCTTCAATAATTCTAGCTTTGAACCCCAACAATATTCTCTGACCCGCCCTTGAGAAAGCCCCCAAACCAAGGGCCTCTCCCACCCTTCTCCTCCCTCTCTTCTCCATTGACTATTTTCTTTGTTTTTCTCCCGACACAGATTCAAAGACCCGACCAACGATTATGAGCATGGCGGATGTCACGTAAGTTCATGCGGCACCTCGTCTCGATATTCGGTTACTTATGTTGAGACCGTCTTGTTGCCGACTGAACGCCGCGCACCCATACAGACCCCGTCCCTACAATTCCGTCGAAATTCAAACCGCTATTGCTGCTGCACAAGACGAGGCGGCTGCCTTACCTTTAGACAACTATGACACCGTGACAGTGAACGGGCACTTACTGGGGTACGGCCCCGGCGACCAAGACTCCGGCATCGATGTACAGCCGTTTAAACGGTTATCCGTGGTCGAATCGTTCGACGCACCATCCCAGTCAGACGTCGTGGAGGCCAACGACCCCATCGACATTCCCTTCTTCGAATTCTCTGATTTTGCAGGGGACTTATCCTTATCACCCGCGTCCTCTCCAACCCCTTCAATATCCTCAGAGCCGCGTGCAGGTTCGCCGTCCTCTGTCGCAAGCCCTGAGTCGCCCCCTAGGATGTCCACACCTCCACGGGAACGACGCTCCAGAGACCTCCCTTCTCCACAACTATCTCCTGTAAAGAGCGCCACCATGCTCCGGGGATCGTGGCCACTTGTCAAGTATGTCGGTAGAGGCACACCCATCGACCGCACTAGAAGAAGCCAGTGGGGAGGTTCCTTGACATCTGATGTCGGGGAGGACGGTGTGCTCTGCTCTACTACCGTCCGTTCATCGTCGCTTGACTCTGCCGTTCAATCAACTGCTCGCTCGATTTCACCTGACTGGAACTACGTCTCCCAGTCATTACGGAGTCCGCTACAAATTACTATGGGAGAGCCTGAGGGACCCGTAGCTGATCATCTCGGATTAACGGATCGCCTCCAAGCATCACCCAAGGAGTGGTCGGAATTCATGCAAGGTTTACTTGAAACCACCGCCAAAGAGTCTGCGGCTAAGGCACCTGACCTTCTCGAATTCCCTCCGCCTCATGTCGAACCGGTCAATTCTTCGGCAGGGGGAGAAGACCCCGAAATCGATGACTCTGAAGACTCCAATGACACACCGGAGACTCAAACTGCCCGGCAATCAGAGGAAGGGCATGCCATCAAGGTGGACTTGGGCTCGGAAACCGTGCTTGATCTTAGTTTGAGCGTTGGACCGGGGGTTGAAAGGTTTCCATTTCCAGAGTATGCGTCTGGGAGGGCGTCACCTTCGATTTACTCTACTGCGCCGCCTACGCCACCTGCCTCTCGGCCACCCTCCCATATTGAACAAGGGTACAGGCATTCGGTGCGTTCCGAGGACTCAACGACTAGCTCGTTGTCCCTGTATGATGAAGCAGGCAAGCCTCAGTGGTGGAGGAAGTTCTTGACTGGTATCGGTCGCATGCAGAAACTCAGGCGACTCCTGAGATCGCTCAGTCATAACCACTGATTCAAAACGTCTTGAATCGAACACCGTGCGGAAGAGCGCCAGGCTCGAAACATTTTGGTTTGTATCGACTTTCTTATACCTCGGACGGTCCTTTGGACAAAATATTATACCTTTTGTCCGTCTTCCTTTATCCCTCGACTTTCAAGCCTTTCTCCACCTGTTTGTATATTGATTCCTTTACTCCATTGAACCGACGCCATGCTTGTCGTGGCAGCATACCACACTCATTTCAGCAATTTTGTATTGATCTTCTTCAAATATCGCAAACAATCACTCACTTGTGCTATTTTCTGATTCGATTTCTCTTGTATCTATTACCTTTTATGACCCTGTAACGACGATATTTTGACGCATAGCTCATACATGCTACCCGCCTTGGTCGCCGCAACTCCCAGGTCTGGTCATTCCAAAAGGCCATCATCGCCCTATACGATAGGTTCATACCATTGAAAAGGGTTTACGACGCGCGAGATCTTTTCGACGGTACCAGTCCGAGGGGTCTACGAATTACTCCACCTCCAAGGCGCGAGAATGGTCTGGCCCCCAGAAGGACTACGTTTGTCGACAAGTTCACCAAGGGTATCCCTCCCAATGTTTTCCAGCGACTTCGGGAGAGGACCATTGTTGATCATTCTTGAGGCAGTCACCGCCGAGGAGATCGAGATCAACGTTTCAAGGATCAAGGCGAACAAGCAATGCTAGGGCAGAGGAATGGTGTTCGAGGGTAGCGTCCGAAAATGTGCGATGTATTTAGGTACAATTGTCAAGTCGTTGTCCGTGTAGTGTTCGCTATGCAGAGAAAGTAATGTCCGTTTACCATAAAGGATCGTCCGAAAAAGCGTCCATATCAAGCGGTTCAAGGAATGTATCATCTAAACTCTGATGAGGTCGGTCCTCGATTTTTATGTTCATCCCGGCTTTTTTGAGCTTGAGGAATTCGGGCTGCAACTGCTTGCGCAGGTACTCCCCAATCTTCAACCCCAACCACTTCAATTCATTCATCTCAATCGTCCCCGTCGGTCGGAACACCCCCGTTCGCATCCGAGACCGCGCCATCGCGGCCATTTTCCAACCGCTACGGAAATGGTCGATTTCGAGGTCTTCCAGCATCGGCAACAGTATGATGGCATCCCAGTCGTCGGTAACGAGGAGTACGTCAAAGAGGTAATCCGGCGTCGTCGTGCCCTGGATTCTGAGGTGATTTATGGACTGGAGGCTGAGGAGATAGACCCAAGGGATGACGGCGTTTGAGTCCATAGAACTATCAGCAAGAGTAAAAGAGCGAAGCGTGCATTCGGAACGTATGATGAAATTGTCCATTAAAGCAGGATCGAGGGGAGGACTGAAGGAGGTAGGCGTTGAAAGAGTCAAAGTATGCAGCATGGGGAATTGCAGCCGCTCATAAAATTCAGCTGGGGTACTATCCAATGAGAGGGACAGTGTCCTGAGACGGGGGAGTTTGACGACGTGTGCGATCGGAATAACGGTGTCATCGTCCGATTCTGGGGGAGGGGCCAGCGGCGCGCCGGTAATCCAACTCAAGTGCAGATAAAGCAACCGAGGGCATTGGTCCAGTAACTCGAGCGCAGAGTCTCCGTTCATGGGGCACTCTAAGGATAGATGAGTAAGTTGACCCCAAGGAGCCTGAGGCATAGCTTGCCAACTTCGTTGCTTGAGTTCTAGCCTGCGAAGATTGGGAAGCCCTGGACAACCACCGAGGAACTGGAAGAAAGGCCCTGGTTCGACGAATGGTAGCAATCGGAGAGCGCTCCAGCGACGACTTTGATCGAAGAGTAGTTTAGCGTGTTCCCCAGCGATGGCGTTGGAACGGGCGAACTCGACAACCAGAGGATGTGGGTCTCGGACGCGGGCAAGGTAGGTTTGCATTCGCAGCATGGAAGCTTCGTTCAACCTTTGCGGGAGTGACGCGTAGCACCAAAACCCCGGAGCTGAGCAAACTACCTCTCGCCATCTTCTACAGACTTGGCCTACAACATGAGCGATTTGAAGCCTTGATGCTTGCACAGAGAAATAGTCCAGTGGAGTTGAGGGCGGTGGAACACAGGCCATGAAAGTCATGTACAACAATTCGTCTGGCAAGACATTGATCCTGTTGGAGGAAGGCGGGACCTCCGGATAGTAGACATAAGGAGGTGAATGATGAGCACCACAGGTACATTCGTCCTCAGGGAAGGGAATTGGCAGTCTGAAATGAACCCATCGCGGCTGGTCTTCAACCACCGGAGGGGGTTCAGGTGCTTCTGGAGGTACTTCTGGGGGTGCCTTTCGTGAGGGTGACCGAGAAAATGAACGAAGGCCAAGATCTGACGAGTCGATGACCGTGTTGACACCAGGTGACGGAGGAGTGGGCACTGGCTGGGTTGGCGGCTCGTCCGGGTTTGCCAAGATGCCTAGCACATTTGAGGGCGGGATTAGGTGTTCACTTGGTTGAGCTGGCTCGGCACGAACAATGGGAGGGGGATGATCCTGATCTACGGGGTCTGCAGGGGTTTCGGGCTCAAACGACATAAGATTTAAACCTAGGTCGTCGATGTCAGACATAGGCGACGGAGGGCTCATCGGGGAGCCCACCGGGGCGACATTCGAAGCCTCAACTGATCCTACTCTTTCAGGAGCAGGAAAAGGCTCGACTGGAGGCTTCGAGCATATGGCAGGGGAATATATCGGGCTGTCTTCCGAGGGCAAAGTGTGTTCAGGAAGTATTTCATATCCAGCATGTGCACTGCTACGACCCCTGGGGGACCAAGCTGCAATCGTCTGACGAACACGAGTCGCAAAACGAGCCAGGCTGAGTCGAGGAGTAATCGGCATTCAAATCTAGCATGATAACCAGTCAAAAAGCATGAGCTCGTCGGGCGAACGGGGGATGGCATCGCTGAAGACCTACCGTACAGGTCGAACAATGGGGGAGAAAGAGAATGAACACTTGATATGGCGGACAATGGTAGATATGCAGTCTGACTGTCGTTCGAAAGTACAAGCGGAAATGGTGTTCCATGTTGTATGGTTGCTAACCACTGACGAGGTTTAGAAAGGCGTTTAGCATTACGAGAAAGTTTACAAGGTCATTGTAGAAGCCGAAAGCGTCCATAAGAGGGATCACTTGTCTTTGTGGAGATGCTTTGTTCTTTGGATGGATACGAGCGCTTGAACTGACGTTGAGGCGCCGTTGCTTAGCGTTCCTTAGGCGATTTCGACAACGAGCCAAGTCCAAAAGGACAGTCGTTACTTCTTGAGTTGCACGGCATGCGATTTAACGGTTAGACATGATGAGTTACATCAAACACTGACGATCGCGCAGACTTTGAGTCCAATAACTCCTCCTCCTTTACCATCCCAACCTGGAATGGCAGCTCGACAGACTGGGCATCTAGAGTCAACGATTCAGTCGATGAGACGGCCGAAGGGAAGTTAGGGAAGCGCATACATTGGTTGACCGGGCCCCAGCGTCAAAGCAGCATTCCTCTGTAAACCCGCCTTTACGGAAGCAAAAAGACACGATCCACATAAGACATGCCCACACGGCGTGAGTGTAGCATTCGTGGGAGGTGAGAAGCAGACTGGACATGTATACGCCGATAACAGTGTCGATTTGTCTAGTTTTGTTGGCGTCGCTGGTTTGCTAGAAGACTTGGCCCTGGGTTTCATCGATTCCCTCTTCGCAGTGGGAGAATCTATCGGATTCAGCAGACGAGCTAGGCTTGGGCTGGATACGACGGGACTTGTCTCTGGGGAACACAAGTCGATTACAGAGGCCGAGGAACTTCCGGCCTGGGACAACGTCGATTGCTGCGTCGCAGGTGGCTCAATGTCGCTATCCGTCCTGGCCAACTCGTCGACCTCATCTTCTGAAGCAATGGAACCCATAATATCCTCAGCCCGCATTTTCCCTTTCCCTTTATCCCTCGAAGGGTTAGATGGAGAGAAGGTTGTTTCATCGTCCGTATTAACTTGGTTGCTCGGGCCAGAAGCGACGCTGGCGGATCTGCGAGACGTTGACTCTGCGCTGAGCTGGCGTGCTTTCCCCTTCCCCTTCCTATTATGCCGACCGTGGCCCGATGAATTCGCGCCACTCCGAGCCGCACCCAGCACGTCGGTGTCGTCAGCCTCATCGAGTTCGAGCTTTCTCCGTTTCGACGACCGACCGTCGTCAGCCCCATCAGAAGAATAGCCAGGACCTCGCGAAATAGATTCTTCACTGACATCGCGCGCTTTCCCCTTTCCTTTGTTTGTGCGACCGTCATGGGTGCGTGATGTGCGAGAAGCGGTAGAGCCTACGCTTGAGCGAGAACGCGGTCGGAGAGGCCTGCTGGTCGTCGGCGCAGGTAGTAGCTCATCGGGTTCGAATCTTTCGATACGTCTCTTGTACATCGTGGTTCGTGTTTGAGATGTGGCCAGCAGTTGGTCCGAGCGTTCAATGACAAGGAGAAATGTCGGATGAGTAATCAGGCGCCTCAGGGACTCAGGAGATAAACCCTATCTACAATCATTGATTGGCGAAAAATGTCTTTCGGGAGGTATCTTGTTCTGGCTGACGCACAGAGCTCTAACACCATAATCCACTGGCTTAGGCACGGGAGTCAGCTAGCAAGCAATAGATGTCTAGCTCATGTTTCTTGTCGTGCTCACGGAATCCGAACGCTTTGACTTCGATTCGAACAAGTCCTTGCAGTATTGTGCTATGACGGACCCACAAGTGTTACCGACCAGTACGGATTAACCCAAAGGATTCAACCATGTAAAGCTCAGAAGAACATGCTTCACTAGCGCTCAACCCCCGAACACAAGGCCATTTTCCCTCCCATTATACTTTAGCAGCTCGTCAATGACAATCCAGCGAAGCAATAGAGTACCTCACAATTTCTGCATAAATAATTACACTCTGGGAGGCATCACTCAAACTCACCAAGGTATTTCACCACGTACGGCCGGCCGCACCCAACAACAAAGACTTGTCTATACCTCCCTCGACCTCTAATCTATGACTCCTTTTTCAACTACCCCAGTCTCCAGGCTCCCTGTTGAGATTTTCTACGAAATCTTCAGAAATTGCGCCGAGGAGTTAATTGGGCACGCAGAGAACATCAAAATAAGCCATGTGTGTCGGCATTGGAGGGCATTGGTTCTCGGTATGCCCACAATCTGGACCAACATTGCTGTGCGAAGTCCGTCATGCTCGAAAGGTGATTATGAACGGATCAAAAATCTTGTCCAGCGCACCAAGAACCTGCCCCTTCGGCTACGCCTCGAATATTCTCCAGGACTAGACGCAGAGGACTCCGATTCCAATATACTAGGAAAGGTCTGCGACCTTCTGGGACAACAACCCATCAAGTCGTTGGAAATCAAAGCGTTCGGAAGCTTGGAATACGTGGTTCGCTACCTACAGCAAGTCAACCTACATCATTTGGCGACGCTTTCGCTCCAACTGTCTTTCACACCTATAGAAGAAATCGAAGGTTTATGGCCGACATTATTCAGCCGATCCAAGATCACATCTTTACACTGGGATGGAGGGGTTCATATACCCGAGGACGACAGTTGGGCAAGACTTAAAAGGCTCACACTGACTGGAGCCTACCCCTCTTTCATCATTGAAACGATTCTGCTATGGTGTAGAGACTTGGAGACTCTACAGATTGAATCTGTGCGACCGAGCAGAAGCGAATTAGACTACAGTCCACTTCAAGGATGCGATGTGGACAACGCCATGACCATTAGGTAGTAGTAGCCACTTCGGCTTCACTGTGCTCATATATATCACACTACTTAGAGTATATGCACGCACTGCTGTCTATTGAACGTCGCGAGAAAGCCGACACACTGACAGCGAACGATTTCTGTCCCCTAGCGTTAGCAATTCCCCCTGAAGCGCTCCTGACATACATACAGGGCGCTCAATTAGCGCCAACCAAGTTCCTTGTTCCATTTCTGTCATACACACCTCGAACTTCGCTCACGACCTTCTCTTCGTTACCTTGGATACATGGGACCGAGAACTCTGGATATGGGTGCTCCTTTATATCTATCGCGTAAACTTGGACCCATAACGCGATACATGTTCAAGCGTGCTTCGCGGTCTTGAACTCAGTACAAGACAATCCTGTTTTAGTTAACTTGGCTGCCAACCTGACTATCTGAACTCGTTGTCGATGACCACGACTTGGATAAGCTTTGTACTCGTCTTTTGGCACGGGTGGTCTTAAAAGGGTGGCTTTGGTCGTTCGTTTTGAACCACCATATACCACAGCGATATTCTGGTGAGTTACTGTGGTTAGAATGCTTGATACCGTGTTGACTTTGAAGTAGACTCAATATGATCTCAACTATGGGATACCCAGCTCCTCATAGCCCGTCGCGCTCTAAGCCGTGGTTCGCCCCGTCGCCGCTGTACCTTCAGCCCACTCTTTTCGTCCCATCGAGGCGCCCATCCATCCCACTCTCCCCAGGGCTTCTACCTTTGCTTTCATTTCCATCGGTAGCTCACAATCAACTTGGGAACTCAAACGGACGTATGCTTCCCATGCCTCCAATCCACGAGCTTCCCGTCGAAGTTCTCTGCCACATATTTTCGTATTGCGATTGGCCTTCCCAGACTCCGCGCCATGGGCACAAGGTCACCATCAGCCATGTTTGCCGCCGTTGGAGAAGTATCGTGCTTTGCATGCCCTTTCTTTGGAGCGCAATTTCTGTCAGAAACCCGACTACAACCACCGCACACCGCGTTTCCACCTTCCTGAGGCGCTCGGGAACCTGCCCTATCCTTCTTTCAATCGTCAGCGAGGGTGAATCATCCTCACAGCACACTCTTGAACTGGCTTCGATTTGGTCATTGATGCAATCTCACACTCACCGCCTAAAGTCGCTCCGACTTGACTTGCAAGGATCTATACATCCACTATTACCGTACATTTCAGCATGCCAATTTCCATTGCTGAATGATGCTGCCATCCAACTCCGTAACTGTCCTCCGATTGTCGTCGATGCGGTGATGACTATCCTACAGCAAAGCGCTCCCATCACCTCGCTTTCGTGGTGGGGGGATATTCCTCACGCTTACATGGCTTGCAACCAGCTCACGAAGCTGTTACTGAGTGGTGTCTATTCCTCAGACATGATTGGCGTCGTCCTGGCTCAATGTCAGGATCTCTGCGAGCTGTCACTGACGCTTATCACTGAGGAGGTCGTCACCACCCTACCTCAAGAAATCCTTTCCTCCCAACTGCACACCCTCACCCTGGACTCGCTCGTCAATCTCTCTACTATCTATCACCGCCTTCGCTTGCCCAACCTTCGTAGACTTCAAACATCATATCAACTGCCTTCCGATGGGCGAAGAGACTGTAGAGCCCTTGCACAGATGCTCGCTCAATCCGGGAGCCAGCTAGAGGTCCTTTCCTATTCCGATGATTCCATCCAAGAAGCTGAACTACTCGAGTATATCCGCCTGCCTTGCTTCAAGAAGCTGAAGGAACTATATTTACCGGAGTCCCCCGTTACGAATCTGATCCTTGATCCACTCTTTTCGGCCCCAGCTCGCTCCCCCAGTGATGGTTTCCCCCTCCTTGAGAAACTTCAACTTGGGTGTTGTGAATCTCCAGATGGCTATATCGAATCCTTGCTCTTATCTCGATTAAGACAGTTTCATCTCTTTTCCAAGATTGAGCTCGGGCTAAAAGGTCGTCACTGGCAGGACGAGGATTATCTGAGATCCCTCAATGAGGGAGGTCTCGAAGTAGTTTTTTATGCTTGCGAGTAAATTATGGCCTTAGTGCTTTTATCATAAATCATAAAATGTGTTATATACTCTAAACCAAAGTTGTGTTCTCAAATGGAGTACCCTTACTCTGTCTACTTTTCAGCGGTGTTCGTTATCGTTATCATCCGGCTTTCGTTTCGCTCCCCACAAAGCTTCCACAGTGTATCTTCCACACCACTTGTCATCGCGCATTGAACCAAGATGTAGTCCAAGGTATCCCAAGGTAAGTTGTAGCGATGTGGCGTGGTCATGCCACCTCCCATGAGCAACCTCAATCGTTTGATCCCTGGCATCCGGACATGTCGAAAGACTGAATGCAAGCCAGCGTCTGAAGCGATGCTGAGACGCGCTAACTTGTCGAGGACGATTGTCGCTTTAGGCGTTCCAACCTCTCGAGAGGTGACCAAGGAACCTATTGATAGTTCCCTGACATGCTTGCCTGAAGATACGAGGCTATAAAAGTCATCTAAATGAAGGGGGTATGCGATGATGAGAGAGCTAAGCTGGGATAAGTTGATACGGCCATGGTGCCACCATTTTGTGAGCGAGGGTATTCGTTCGAGGCGGTCGACACTTGGTGGAGTTCGCTGTTCGATAGGGCTGACAATTTTTCGGAACTGTTTGGGAGGAGTGTCGTCGTCGTCGAGGACGACGAGTGGAATGGTATTATCGAAGCCGTCATGATCTATAAAAGGGAAGCCTACGGCGATCGACTGAGGAGCAATCGAGCAACCTTGTAGGACACAGAGGATATCATCCATCAGCTTCGCGGCGTAGGGTAGATCGTCACAGCCTGTGGGGACGGTGACGTCAATGGAGGCAAGGTCTGGTTTCAAGGCCATCTCCCTGAAGATTTCGTCGATAGCCAGGTTGTGATGGGCCGAATCGCATGGATCCGGGGCGGAAACCGTAACGCAGAGATTTGGTCCGTGAAAATTATAGGCGAGAGATGTCTATGAGAGGGGGCAACAATGAGGTTCCCGTTCAGCGATAGATCAAAGGTCACATACAGAAGCGGGGAGCTGTTTTGATAAGCGCTTGACACCCTCGCACTCGGTTTTGGGTGCAGGAGTGGGTATAGGCGTTTTTGGGAGTGGTATGAGTGTAGTACCGTAGTACGGCAGAGCGTCATTATCATGGCGTATTTCGTGATCGTTAGCGTCGCACATGGTAAGGTCCATTGTTAGCGCGTTGTCATCGTTGTAGAGTCTTGAATCATCAGTCTGGAAGGCTTGCCTTGGGGAAGATGCTGCGGAGGGATATGGTGGGGTGCTTCTGTCTACGGAGTGTATAGATTCACTGAGAGTAGATTGGGAGGATGGTATAGAAAACGAGGTAGTCCCACTGGAGGGTGAGGAATAAGAAGCGGTATCCATTTCTTCCCCGTCAAAAGATGAACATTCGACAACTTGTTCAACTGGCCAGCACGGGAGGGTAAACGATGGATCCTCCAGGTCAAGAGGGGAGGGAAGCGGAGTCGCCCAGGAAGGTACGCCTGGTACGAAGGGTGGATGGGATTGCCGATCTCGTATCCACCAGGCATCCTCTTCCGCGACCATATCTTGGCTTATCAAGGAAGACTGGCTCAAGGTAGGGCGGGTGTATGGGAGAGTGAGTTCAACCGGAATAGAGACGACGCTAGGAGTAAGGCTGTCCGAGGTGGAGGTACGACGTTTGGTGCGACGGAACTGGTTGGCGGTTTGACGGATTTTGGTTCGGATTTTGGTGAGCATGACGGAGACTCCGGTACCCAGAGCAACAGGCGTAGGTGCCTTCGTGGACATTCGTGACGATCGAGCAGGTCGAGTAGACATGTCTCAATATATTTCTGTGAAAGCATGAGAGAAGAAAAAGTTATATCAGTCATGAGAATCTCGTCAAAGATGGAAGGACGCACCTGTTAAAGTAGGTGAATATAATGAAGCGTATTTTAGTTCAATAAGTTCTGGCTTCGTTGAGCAAATTAAGGTGAGTTTGACCAGCAAAGCTACGAGGCCAGGAAGTCGTGGGGATAGTAGCGTAGGTCGTTGCTGAGTTCTTGTCACGATCCGCGCAGCATGACTTAAGTATTGACCAGCCATGACAATTATCGCGCTTTCGTTGCCGTTGCAAAGGAGAAGATAATTGCAAGTCGACGCCCACAGACTGTCATGTCGAGAAAGAGGTTGCTAGGCTGGGGCGCCATTTGAAGGAACTATCGCTCCGGTCGCTTCAACCGGTCACATCTGCACGAAGGGAAGTTATTGTAAGAAAGCCATGCCTGTCCAAGTGACGTTTGGTGGGACAAAAGGCCGGAAAACAATAAGAAAGGATCAGCGCTTCGTTTAGGCGCCCAAGCAACGCTCCAACGCAAACAAAATGCGATAAAATCAAGATAAAATTTGGATAAAATGCGACCTCAACGACATGTCGACTGAACGAGAATACGACAGAACGTCTTCTGCGTATTCTATGTAGCTCATCTAAACGAATTAATTGACATGTGTCCAGGACCTCCGTCTTCAGAATTGTCACCGAATCCGATCGAGCTCTGCCTTCTCCTCCTCTTTGCATTGTCTTTGCAAGCTCTTAGTTCAACTTCTTGGAACTGTTTGGAGAGAATTTGCTGCTAGGATAAGCTACGTAAAGTAGACGTTTCTTCTTACATAAAATGGCATACTGTGTTTCCCCTTTACAGTGCGCTCCTCCCCATCTTCTCACTCTACACAAGTGACACACATTGCTCGAGGAATTCAATAACTACGGTTATTACAGGATCCTCGAATACAGGGACTCCATGGTAGCTGCAATTGAGTCATGGAGTTCTTCGAAGACTTTGGGCGAGTCGGCGGCAACTTGGGATCTCCTGGCCGTGACGCATTGCCAGGTTGA
This sequence comes from Pleurotus djamor, assembly GCA_029747585.1. Taxonomy (NCBI): domain Eukaryota; kingdom Fungi; phylum Basidiomycota; class Agaricomycetes; order Agaricales; family Pleurotaceae; genus Pleurotus; species Pleurotus djamor. Next base: position 15,702 of record JAPEVF010000139.1, on the reverse strand, counting down.
ACAATACTCTAATTTTCTTTCCAACCAACCTTCACCGTCGCGAACGGTCTCGACAACCCCAGACGCCGGGTCATGGCGTTCCTACTCGAGTGCAGGAGGGACCCTGTCTTAGGGCCACAGGACCCGCGGGTCACAGACTCATCGCAGCCGTAAGCAGGACGCGTTGAAGTTATTCCAACCCGTCCCAGCTGGCGGCTTCCACTAAGGGCCCCTTTCTACGCGTCCTACGCATCATCAAGACTCTCGTATACGCAAGACGTAGTCAACATTCACGTATCCACGAGACTCCAACTTTCTGAAACGACTCTCACGACTTCCGTCCTTTGAGCTCGCGAGCCGACTCTCTACCTTCCGATCCTAGTATGATTTCTTATTGTACGCGCCCTTTCGCAGTGGCTCTTAGAAAGTCACTGCGCCGCTGGAACAGGCGGCAGATCTGCTTCGAGCAACCCTTCCTACCCCCGCAACATGTCCTACTAGCTTCTAGAAAAGATTAGTCAAACTTCCTCGAAGAAGGGCGGAGCCACTCCCAAATCATTTGAAGTCGAGCGTTGACTTGGAGCGTGCACATTGTGAACTTCACATACCAATGGAGGAGACTGGTCCTGCACCACAGCTAGTATTTTCCTCTCTTCCAACATGGCCACCACATCGGACCCTTCGTCGTCGTCTCGCCACCCCCGATTTCAACATGAAGAACTCCACCTTTGCTATAGACTCCACCAACTTCGACTTATCGTTTTCAACTTCGACTGTCAGCTGCAGAGCATGCCGGTACCTTCGCGCTATCGGATAATCCGAGTCGGCGAGTTCTCAAGATCACTTCATNGGTCACTCCCCCTCAAATTCTCTCATGCTACTTCACTAATTCCACCCCGTTTTAAGGCACAACCCGACTTGCATTGCAAACCCACCCTTCATTAAGTCCTTCCCCTACATTAATGTCGATCTTTACGTACCAAGTTTTCGATTCATCCATAGCTATGCATCCCCATCCAACCCGTAAACTTGAGGACCCCAAGTTCCTTGGGAAACCCCCCTCAGCCGCCCCCCGGGACCCCTTCCAAGTTTTCTTTCACCATGATACACTCTTCGGTCTTCTCCAGCTTTCATCACGTCCATCTCCTCATTCATGTCTTACTGCCATTTGCCATTGACCACGCCCGCCCAACTGACTGCTTGACTGGGGCCGACTCTGCTTCTGATCGCTTGACCCCGAGTCTATTTCCATCATATGAGCACCCTCTACATACCCCTCCAGGCGCCATCGCTCCCTTGAACTCGAAACCATCTCCTGGTTTCCTGAGGTTGGTTCCCAGTTCTCGAGGCTCGGCGTCGTCTGCCTCCCACAGGCTACTGAAGTTATTCTCGCACTTCAACAACGAAGGAAGACAGCATGGCCTCCTGCCAAAGGTGGGTTGCCCTTTGAGTCCGGAATGACTGTAAACTTTCTGCGCATGCCGTTTGGCTATGCCAACGATTCAACTATAGTACCAGACCCAGTGTAATGGGCACTACTAAGAATCCTAGCTTGGAGGAATGCTCCAGGAATCCGAGTGGCAAGAACCTGCGTTGACCAGACTAGAGTACACGAAAGGCTGGGAAACGCGACAAGTACACTACGGAGATAGCCGAAAACGCGTAGTCACGAGATACAGAAGAGTCCGTAGGTAAACTACAAGCATACGAGCATAGACGAAGCGCAGGAGGATACATGAAAGCATAGATGCTACCTAGAATGGCCGTGAGGTACGTACTGTGTGCTAGAATGACCGTGGTCCGAAGACCTGACCCTCACACCCAGACAATCCCTTCCGAAGAACCATAGCCGACCACACCGACCATGGAAGAACCAAATTATGCCCAACCATAGCTGTACCAACCGGGTACAACCCACACCGCGTCTTAGTAGTTATATCATACTTGTTGTAGTATATAATGCAGAGTTTAAATAAAAAAAAACGCGTTCACGCGTCGGTCAGGGGGCTCACACGGCCGCTCCGAACGATTTTTTTATCTTGAACCTGCACCACCATCATCCCCGGCGCTGATGTTGCGTGTTGGAGGGATCCCCCGCGTTGCATTCCGCCATTGCCAGGACCAGTGTCGTCGCACTGGGGCCGCAAGAATGGCATCTTCGACTTCGACGACATCCTCTCTGTTGGAAACCAGACAGAATGTTACCCGCGGGCTCGGGAAAGTCGTGGATGGAATAATGACGAAGGGGGAGGGGTCCTATGTTGATATGCACGACGGTCGTCGCATCCTTGACTTTAGCTCTGGCATCGGCGTTACGAACCTCGGTGCGCGACTGGTCTTCGTTGTCGTGGGACGTCGCTGAACGTAGCTTGAAAAGGTCATTGCCATCCAAAAGTCAGCAAAGCTGCTGCTGACCAGTGCATGAACATTGTGCATGCTCAAGTAGGTTGCTGCTCACACTCATCCATGGGAGTATACTGAGAAGTTGGTTCAGTGCGGTATTGCTTTCCACGAGCCATATCTTCGTCTTATCCAGAAGCTGTTGCCAATGATGCCCCATAAGTCTTTGGACTCGTTCTTCTTCTGGAACTCTGGCTCAGAGGCGGTTGAGGCGGCCATTAAGATGGCGAGAACGATCACCGGCCGCCAGAACATCATAACCATGCAAGGTAAGGCTGTCTCATCCATAGTCACCTATTTTGTGCGCTGACTCGTTTGTAGGCGCATATCACGGTCGAACCTTCGGGGCCATGGCGGTAACCAAAAGCAAGACAGTCTATTCTCAAGGATTTATGCCTCTCATGGTCAGTGGGTCCATGATCATTCCTGTGGAGTCATCTTTTGCTCAGCTTCTTTGCAGCCGGGCGTCTTTACCACACCGTTCCCGTACTGGCATCAATGGAATGTCTCACCCTCGACACCTACATCAAAATTGACTCGGGACTCGCTCTATCAACTCGATCTTCTTCTTTCCCAGCAAACAACGCCCAAGGATACCGCGGCGATCTTGGTCGAACCGGTTATCGGAGAGGGTGGTTACGTACCTGCACCCGCTGAGTTCCTGCAAGGCCTTCGGAATATCTGTGACCAGCATGGCATCTTACTCATCATCGACGAAGTTCAAAGTGGATTTGGCCGTACCGCCGGAAAAGGGAAAGAAAGTGGATTCTTTGCTATCCAGGAGTCGGGCGTTAAACCGGATATCCTCGTTATCGCAAAGGTATGTACCTCGTCCCACCGTGATGGACACTTTGTCTGAAATGCAGATTCAAGGGCCTGGCAAACGGTTTCCCTCTCAGTGGCGTGGTAAGTCGTCAGGAGCTCACCGACAAGTTACTTCCCGGTTCGATGGTCCGTGCTATTACCTCTCTCAACCACCATCCAAGCCACTTATGCTTTGAAATAGGGCGGTACTTATGCAGGAAATGCTGTCTCTTGTGCGGCTGCTTGTGCAGTTGCCGATGCTATGCACGAGGAAAACGTCCTGGATAACGTCAAGCCCCGGTATGCCCTCCAGCTAGCTTTTGCTTGACTAAGCTAATATTGGCGTTTTATAGGTCCGAACAGCTCTTCTCGTTCCTCAACTCTTTAAAGGCAGAGTACCCATCCCTTATCACGGATGTGCGTGGTCGCGGCCTCATGGTGGCGATTGAGTTCGCATCCCCAGGCTCTTCGTACGATGCTACAAATCCTGGGTTTGTGCCGGATAAGATAGCTAGCCAGGTTGCGGCCAAGTGCATTGAGAAGAACTTGCTCATCCTTACCACGAGTGTTTACGAAACCATTCGGTTCATCCCACCTCTGAACATCTCTGAGGAGGATCTCGCGAAAGGATGTGAGATCTTCAAGGAAGCTGTAAAAGAGGTTTTGGGTCCCGTTGCTGCGGTTGGCTTGGACGCCTTGGAGGCTTCTCACTACAAACGACAGACCATTTTGTCGTTTTCTGAGTTGAAAGAACTCCATCAGAAGGTCATCCAAAGTAACGGTCGCATCGCTCCCCTTGTCCGAGAACTCAATGTGGTGTTGCATAAATCATCCTACAGTGCAGGAGGTGTTCGAACCTACGATGATGCCCTATCGAGCAGCATCCCAGATACCCTCAAACTATTCACGGAACTCGAGACTTTGACAATTGGTTACATCTCGGCCCAGTCGTTCACCCCCCTTCGACTCCCTAAATTGACTTCCTTCTCATGGGATGGCCATTTTGATACGGACGAAGACATGACACCATTCGCTAGATTCCTTGAAGCTCATCCCAAGATTGAAAAGCTACATGTTNCCCCGTGTCTGCGACTTCCCCGAGCTTACCAGCCAAGTTCTACCTCATCTTAAAGACCTGACCGTTTGGGCTCCTTTGGCTACGAACTTACTGCCCCATTGGAATATTACTGGACTTGGCGTGATGAGAGCGGATGCCTCTGAACTCCCTGCAGACGTCGCTGAACGCGCCCTCCCAAAAATTCAGCGTTTCATAGGGTATGATGAAGCATATCCAGACGAGTTTATGGAATTCGCAAGCCGACTCCCGAATTTGCAGCATCTCGTTTTTGCGCCTGATGAGGTAAGTTCTCACTTGGATGTTGTCTATATATTCACCTCTGATTGATTCGTGTCTAGTACCAAGCATTGGAGGAAATGCGAGACCTTGCCTCAAAGCTAAAAGGCAACAAGAAGCTTGAGTACTTTAACCTTTGGTGCGGCCAAGAGTGTGATAATGATGGGAATCAGGCGGAGCCGGAACCCATCATGCGGGACATCATGGATGCGATTCCTTCCCTTCGCGTTCTTGACTTTTATCGACATACGGACCCGGATCGTATCTTCACCCGAATGTATGCCGATGCCTCGAAGCCCTGCAAGAAGTTGGAGCTTCCATCCCTCTCCCGCTTCTGGACGGTAGACCCCGAGGTTCAGGAACTTGTTTCTAAGGACGCTGCCGTGTCAGAGCAGCCTTCTCCTAGCACCCCAAGCCTCGAGAATAAGGATGAATCACCCTACGAGGCCGTGGTTATTTCCTCGTTAGCAGAGTGGAAGGAATTCCGTCAGCAGATCGTTCAAACCGACGGGCGCGCTGCTTCACTTGTCCATCACTTCGATGTAGGTTTCGACACAAGCATCTACAAAGACGAACCAGACACTGTCGTCGATACCCTGAAGCGACTGACGCAGCTTCAATCCCTGTCAATGAGTTCTATCCCAATCGATTACTTCGCGCACCTCCGCTTCCCCCAGCTCACTAAATTTTCATGGGAACGCATCGATGGTTCAGACGAAGAAGCGGCATTATTCAAAGCATTCCTAGAGGCACATCCCACCATCGAACGGATATCATCCCCCCACATCAGTCTTCCTCAGCTTTCTGGAAACGCACTACCCCGCCTTCAGCAGCTCATTGTTCCATGTCCTTCGACTGATATCCTTTTGCCCCACTGGAACATCACTCATTTTGGTATAATGATGCCGCCCCGAGTGGGGGAACCTGTGGATACTCCTGATCATGTATTTACATCGGTCCAGCACCTCAGTGGTTTCGATGAAAGTTGGGTAGAAGAGCTGCTGCAGTATGCCCGTCGTTTCCCAAATCTGCGATCTCTGACTTTTGCTCCTGATGAAGTGAGTGTTTTCTCATGTGCTTATCTACCTGTACAAATGCCGACGATTCTCTAGTGCCAGTTTTTAGAAGAGTTCCGAACGCACGCGCCTCTGCTCAAGGACAACAAGAAACTTGAGTACCTCAAGATCTGGTGCGATCAGGAGTATGATGACGATGCCAATCAAGCTGATCCGGAACCCGTCATGCGTGATATCATGAACACCCTCCCCTCCCTTCGTGTCCTCGACTTCTATCGACATACCGACTCAAGTCCTATCTTCACTCGAATGTACGCCGATCCTTCCAAGCCCTGCAAGAAATTGCCTGTTCGGGACGAGGTCTGGTGGGATCTAGATCCGGAACTGCAACAGGTTCTCCCCAAGGACTTCTAAATTGCCTTCATTCTCGCTCTCAGGCTTCACTCGCGCTCATTCAACGGCTCGAGCGCTCAAGCGCTCAACATTCAATATCAATGCCAAACGCACCAACATCCCTTTTGTACTTGTATATCCCATTTCCGTAGTTCTCCCTACTCACGCAACCCCACTTCATGTGTATAGTATATGTATTTGCAATTGCGATGGACGATTCCGATCCTACTTAATTTCTGCTACCCTTTCCTACCAACCGCCACCTTTGTGCAGATATGCCGTCTTCGTTGTCCTGCCGTCTGCCCGTGGACCCAGCGCGCGAGCGGTACACATCTGATTGCATCATCATTGCTCGCGACGAGCTCCCCGCGGTAATCATTCCACGGCTTGAATTTTGATTCAGTGATCACTTCCGGACGCTCAACTTATTTTTGGCGACACAGTGTACCCATCACCTCGCCTATCAATACAGCCTTGGGGATCCCACCACCGGGTGCCCTATTTTCGGTGGTCTGTGGGCGTCTCCATTCATCATCCAGCTCTGGAAGCGACTCACCTCATCTGCCACAGGATAATGCCGACTCTGGCTACCTATTCCGTAGGGAACGTACTATTAATTCCGCCATCTACAGCTACTCCTATCTTTCAAACGCCCAGCCCTGATGCCTACTGCTTCCAGGAGGGAGATCCCGTACCAACCTACCAATCACAGCCTTTCTCAGTCGCGGAGGTCAAGGTCATCTCCATTGTCTCAACGACCGTACATTTTGGGATTGATTTACGCATGGGTGACCTAGTCATTTCACGAGAGGACCAGCCGATTCAAGCATTGCATCAGCCGCCATTGACACCAACAAAAGGGAGTGTGTTCGTGCTAGCTGTTTGAACCTTCTGTCCCCCTACTTCAGCTCAGCCGACAGGCTTGCGTACTCAGGATACCCGGCCAGTATGTTGTCTCACAGTCGGTGGTAAGCCGACAGAAACAATCCCAAAACGGTTACCCAAAAATTTTCGTTCTGGCGACTCGTCCATCCTACTCTTTGACCGGTGGCCAGAGAACTCATTGACATCCTCCAAGAAGACAAAACAGCGGAGCTGAATGACTTCCACTTACCTTACCTTTACGCCCTCTCATCCCCGCCCTCATTGCCCTTCTCATCCATCTCCCTAATGCAAGACATGCACGATGATACAAACCCCAGATTCATGCGTCAAGTAACAATACTACGACACAATGCGGGCACCTGGATATGTCGCCTTCGTACGAGTCGCCTTGAACACGAACACGCGGGTTCCTCTCCATACCCTCTTCCTCAGGGATTCCCCTTTGGCCCCTTTTCCTTGCAGGAGAACATCCGTTGGCAAGACGATGATGGCTCGAACATCGTGCGGCATGACTATCCCACTCAAATGATTTTTCAAGGCCTTCCAAATGTGACTAACGGAAGAGGATGGGACCCATTTGTCTGGCAAGTTTACTCCGGTCAGGATACCCTCCTTTCGATAGACAATCATCGTTTAGTCTGCTGATGATTGATGTTATCCATAAAAGGCGAGGTTGTCCTTGGCCATGTCGAACTCGATGCACGCCTTTTCTTCGATGAACACCCATTTCTCTCTTGGAACGCGGATTTCGTCCTGGAAAGCATGAAAATATCTCTTGACGCGGGGCGCGAACTTCGCATATCCTGTCGAATAGCAGAAGAAGCTGCCGACTTTAGGACCCAAATATATGAAATCCGGACATTCCAAGGCGACCTCATCAATGACCTCGGGCGGAGACAAATACCCAAGCGAGATTGTGCCGTATGCCGTCGTTGGCTACCGCCATCTGGACCACCTCGTTGTCTCAATCATTGGAAATGAAGCTCCCCCAGTCACAGAGACCACGAAGACACCAATTTTCACTAGCTACATCCTTCATCGTTATTTCTTTATTATTATCATCTCGATTCTCTGTAGTACTGCTATGTTGTTTATTTGCTTCAAAAATGCCACCCACCGAGGATGGCTGTAGAACAAGCGACTGGACCGATGTAGAATCCGCGTCGATATCCTCACCTCATCAAAAATGCACCCCTCAATATCAATACCCCTGCAATACCCCCTAGTCCGTCAGTAGGCGCTTCAAGCTGAGCGTCCAGCGCCAGGCTCGGTTTGATCTCGGTTCCGAGGACCTCGAAGTTACTGCAACTGCCACTTGGATCCATTCTCACCAATGACTCGCTTGTAGCAGAGTTCAGACTTATTTACTCCATAGCGCGTCGGAGTCGCATTGCCGGCGTGGGCGACACTCTTTCAACCAACCACCATGACCACCTATCGGACAGCCCAAACCTCTCCCCCATTGCTTGGTAATGGCCAAGGAATATACAGGATACGCATTGTGGGCAACAGCGGTAACATATTTCTCTCTCTATGATCCTGTGCCTACGACTTACATGATGTTGTTGAATCAGGCTCTGGGAAGGTTCGTCTTTTTGTATCTCGAAAAAAAACTGACTTTGACGGGCTGGATGCAGAGCACGTTAGGGATGGCGTTGTCCAAAGTCCTCAATATCCCTTTCATTCCTTTGGACACTGTTCATTGGAAGCCAGGCTGGGTTGCAACCGAGGATGACGAGCTACGACGCGAGATTCGTCAAGCGCTGGACCAGTGTCCTCAAGGTTGGATAGTGGATGGGAACTATCACAGAGTGTCCACTGAGATTACCAATGAGGCGACTGATATTATTTGTGCGTTGCTCATGAATTCAAAGAGCTCTCTGACTTGGTGCTGAGCGACCAATTTTCTTTCCAGGGCTTGATCCTCCTTTGATCCTGTACTTCCCTCGAGTGGTGTGGAGGACCTTTCTGCGCCTCTTCAACTTGCGCGAGCCTTGTAGCGAAGGATGCGGAGAACGCTTTTCTGAAGTCTTCTTCTCCAAGGAAAGCATCCTTCTCTGGTGCCTCACGTACGTATCCTCTTCTACCGTAGGCTATCATTGACTTCACGTGGAACTCGCAAATTGTCTAGCCATCATGCAGTCATGCGGAAGTATATGCAGGATATGCTCACTAACCCTTCCCTTGCTCCCAAAGTTCACCGTCTTGGGGGTTGGGGCTCTGAACTTCGCCAGTGGTGGGCGGACGTCATGCAAATGGTTGGTCCCAAAGAGGGTAAAGATGACTGAAGCGCTAGAACTACTAGCTTATAGTGGTGATCGTGTAGAAAGTTCTTGTTTTCTCCTCGATCGACAAGATGCTTAATGCGACTGCTTGCTTCTTCAGTTCTTGTGCCCCTTGAAGGTTCAAACGTTCAAACTCAAGCTTTATCTGCGCATGAACGTGAACACAATGGTTACAGACCCTCTGGGGTTGACGCTTGGGCCCGACTTTTCCCACCTCAGCGTCCATCGTTGGTGCCACTCATTGTTGGTGCCACTCTTACGCCAACATCCACCGCATTGTAGCCCTCCTGAATACCACCGTGTGGGCCCCCGGGGGTTGTCACCAGCTTGTCGTCAAGAAGTACACGACCCCATTGTCTCTTATTCCTCATTGACCGCATGTATGGCATCGAGTCGAGTGAGGTGGTGGCACGACTATAAATACTGCCCGCCACCCATCGGTGCCCGCCCCCCCCCCCCCCGTGAACCCCAGCAACATGTCGAACTTCGGAGCCCCGTACTACTCCTCGCTCGTCTCCGGAAATGCTCTATCCGCGGATCCACTCCAAGAAACCTTCGACCAAAGGACTTCTTCTCCTAACACATGCTGTACAGATGCATTCGAAGGGCACGACGCTCTCTTGTGTCCCTCACATGGTCAACGAATTGGTGTACTTCGCCAGGCGTCATGGGCTCACCCACTCGCGGAGCAATCCCCCTCTCTCGTGCCGCCCTTTGATACCCATGATTTGACATCTCCCAGAGGGTACGCAGTGGCACCGAACCCGGGTGCTCGCCCTCTTCCAGCGAAGAATGTCGATCACCCCCACGCCGTCAATGTATACCAGGATGCCGAGCATGTCTATCCATATTCTTCAGCCACAAAAAATATGTCGCAGCCTCAGTCTTCATTTTACCAAACTGCTCCAGCTTTCCCGCAACCAAGGGCTGAGCTCACCTCCACAGAGAATCACAAGTTAGATAAAGAGAGCAGCTTCAAAGCCGCCGCCTCTCCTGCATCTCTGTTTGACGGGGATGCTCCTTCTGCGCAAAAAGGCGATGAAGCACACGGTCCTCATACTATCAGAAATCACTCTGGCTACTCTAAGAACACCGAAATACACCCGGCTATTCTTCACATGGTGTGTTCACTTGGGTCATTGAAGTTCGCCTCTCACCTTCCGTTATTCCAGATAAACCCCACCACACGCAAATGCAAATGCGGGGCCATTATCAAGGGGAAACGCTCTTGGGAACGGCATTACTGTAGCTTCAAGGAAAAGGCTCAACTTCCGTGCCCGAGATGCTCTGCTGTGTGAGTCTTGAGCCCGTTGTTCTGCATCGTCAAGAACTGAAGGATTGCCCTTGATAGTTTGTCTAGGCCGGATGCCTTGCAACGACATATGAGTAAAAGCTGCCCTTACAGATATAGATAGTGAAAGTAACAGTAACATCGCCTATGCGTTTGAGTACCACCGTTTCTACCCTGCTAAAGAATCAACGATTTCTGCATCCTCCTCCTCCTCCTGAGCACCCCTGATTGGAGATCGCAGATAAGATTTCGTGGAAAGATTTTGTTATCTCCTCTGCTTTTCTCCAAACCACCATCATGTCGCAACACAACGACGAACTCTTTCCGTCAATAGGCTCAGTAGCAGAGAAGGCGGACAAGCTACCTGAGGCAGAAAAAGTAACCGCGGAGGAAACAGATGATCTACCTACGCAGGAGGTAGAGTCACTTTGCATGAAATGCGGAGAGCAGGTGCGCTTCCATGAGTCTAAGCTATCACTGATTCTTGATACATCATATCTAGTAGGGAGTAACGCGTCTTCTTTTGACGTCAATACCGTACTTTCGCGAAGTTATCGTCATGTCGTTTCGCTGCGAACATTGTGGTGCCTCAAATAACGAAATTCAATCAGCCGGGACGATCAGACGTGGGTTTGCTCTTCCGCTGTCTCTTTTCTCGTCGTTAATTGACTATATATACAGCTGAAGGCACTACATACACCGTCCGAGTCCTTTCTCGTCCAGATCTCAACCGACAAATAGTCCGATCTGAATCCTGCAGTATCGTCATCCCTGAATATCAACTCACACTGCCAGCTTCTCTCCGAGGACAACTTACCACGATAGAAGGCCTAATTCGCGACATTGTAGCGGACCTAAGCACCGATCAACCTCTGCGAAAATACCAGGATCCCGAAAACTACGAGAAGATTCAGGCTCTTATTGATAAATTGAAGGAGATCCTTGCCGATGAAGAGGAGGAGGGAGATGGTAATGAGGACGGACAAGTGGTTATTAGCTCTGCGGCTGACAAGGAGGGAGTTCCTATGCCGCCATTTACGCTCAAACTCGATGACCCTGCTGGCAACTCTTTCATCGAGTTCTTCGGTAGCATGGCCGATCCTAAATGGGACATGAAGACATATCAACGCACTCAGGAGCAAAATGTTGCGCTCGGCTTGGTTGCTGAGGGGTCGGAGGAAAAGCCTACCAAGGAGGAGCCGTCCACGCGAGAGGAAGAGGCAGATGCACCCGCAGATCCCAATGAAGAAGTTTATGTCTTCCCTGGAGTATGCTCAAGCTGTGGACATGCGCTCGACACGAAGATGAAGAAAGTTAGCATACCATACTTCAAGGTGAGTCTTGTTTTCCCTTCGCGTTGTCATCGTTCCCGACTGAAAGGTATTAGGATATCCTCATCATGTCAACGAATTGCGATCGATGTGGTTATCGCGACAACGAAGTCAAGTCTGGGGCAGCTATCTCACCGCAAGGGAAGCGGATAACGCTGAAGGTGGAAGACAAGGAAGATCTAAGCAGAGATATCCTCAAGGTGAGACATGCCTGCTCTCCACAACTCCCCGACACCTTACCATGAACATAAGAGCGAGACTGCTGGTCTCACAATACCAGAGATCGACTTGGTTTTGTCGCACGGAACTCTGGGTGGTCGATTTACCACCCTTGAAGGTATCTTGGAGCAGGTCTATGAGGAACTCTCGGAGAAAGTCTTCGCTTCAGGGGACTCGAGGGATCCGAACGACCGTGACCCCTTTGAAGTGTTCTTGAAGAACCTCAAAGAAGTAAGCTTACTCCTGAATTTCTCTGAAAACCTGGACTAATGATCTAACATTTCTAGGTCAAAAACGCGGAAAGGGAATTTACTCTGATTCTCGATGACCCGTTAGCCAATTCCTACGTGCAGAATATATTCGCACCTGATCCTGATCCCAATATGGTCGTGGAGATGTACGATCGGTCGTGGCAGCAGAATGAGGAATTGGGTTTGAATGATATGAAGGTTGAGGGATACGAGGGCGATCCCAATGTTGCTGAAGACAAGGCCAAGACTGAAGACGGTAAATCTGAATCATAGAGAACGGTACTCGTAATAATATACATAGTCGGTAGACTTCGGTATAAACAGTGATCATGGTATATACATTATGCTACATAGACGTCGGGTAATCGCGGTGACCCATTTCGTTCAATCCTCGCGCTGACCCTTGCAGTGGTCTCTCTGGTGACGGACCAGCGCGTCGATACGGCAAAGACTGAACATGGACGATTAGCATTCGAGTGTCAGTCAGAGAAAGCGCACGTAGACTCACACTAGGTCGCAGTTAGGGCAAGGGAACTTAGGCTTGGCCTTGAATTTGCAGTAGTGACGCTCCCAGGCACGTTTGCCTTTGAGTACTGCTCGGCATTTGCATTTACGCCTGAGATGGTCGATCTGAACACGAAGAAAACACGGCGATGAGTCAACTGCAGCTGGGGACAGTTAAATATTGGGGAGACGCACCATGGCCTGGAGAGCCGGATCTTGGAGTTCTTGAGAGCTACTGGAAGCGGTTTCAGCTTCAGCAGTGGTGGCTTGAGAGGTCTGGTCTTCGTTATTATCGCTCTCCATGGATTCATCATCCTCTTCATCCCCTACTTCTTCAACCGTGGCCTCTTCCTCATATTGCACGGGTGCTCCAGCCTGTTGAGCTGCGATTCGGGCGGACCGCCGGGGAGGAGGGGGAGCTTCTTCCTCTTCTTCATCCTCATCCTCGTTCTCATCCTCGGCTTCAGGGGCAACCTGGACTGGGGGGAGTGGAAGGGCCAAGCCTTGAGGAGCAGGCTGAGCTGGAAAGAGAGCTGGGACAGGTGCTAGGCCTGGGGTAGTAGTCCAGGTGTACGTGAGTTGGTTAGGATCCAGAAAGAAGGGAGGATCCGCAGGATTCACTGGAGGAACGAATCCTTGTTGATTGAACGGCTGCATAGGTCCCACTGGATGATCTTCGAAGGGTACGATATCATCCATACCATAGTCAAGCGTAAGGTCTGGCAAAGGAAGCTCAGGTCCCAAATAAAGAGGCTGGAATCCCATACTATGATCGTCCGGAAGTTCAAGGGGAGTCATGCGATTGGGACGAATTTCAGCAAGAGGAATCTCCACAAACTCCGTAGTATTATCCGAGGGGCTCCAGCCATGTACGACGAGGCGACGGGGAGTAGGCTGATCAGAGTCCAGCGATCCATCAAAGGTATTCCAGTCCAGAGGAACAGGATTCAGTTCGACTTCGTTGAGTCCTTCCATTAGCATGGGAGAGGGGGCTCTCGAAGGGATGTCGACATCGATGCTCCTGGCGGATGGATCAAAGTTGGGGATACCATCCGTTGCGGAGGAGAAGTCGTACTCGGGGGATGCGAAGCGTTGCATAGTGCTCCTGGGAGTGAAGTCTGGGAGAAGAGTGGTTGGAAGTCAGAGAAGCTGTGAAGTTCACTGAGATGGGGGGCTCCTACCGACATTAGGGCAGCTTATATATGTCGATAGCCACTGTTGGTCTCCAGTCAATGAGAGACCAAAGCGGTGCTCGCTGGTCCAAGAGGCTCATTTGCGACGGATTGGTAGGCGTTGAAACTATCAGAAGAAGGGAATTTCGTGGAGAGGCACTGGACGTGATTGGGAGTGGCTCAAGTGGCAAAAAATATACTGATTTGGCAGGTCTCAGACAGGGCCCAACACTAGTAATTTTTCGTCAAGCCCGAGTCAAGCTGTATCTGAGTCTTGAGAGGTTCTAGTCCAAGTAACACTGGCTATGGAAGAGATGCCGCATGGGTCACCCAAAGCCTGTAGAGTATAGAAATGCAAGGGTCGGTGTCGGCTACGCCTGTCAGGGAGCATACGAAGGTTATTGTGATGCGTCTTGCAAAACAAAAACGAGTCGGCCGGGCATCGAAACTTGGTCAGGAGGCCTCCTGTCTCCCGGACATGCGTTTTACCTCCAAGAACATCCTCTCCCTTCCTTGTGCAATGAAAAAATTGTCGAGGTCTTTGTGTTAGCAAATGAACTTCTTACAGACGTGCTGTCGGCGAATTGAATGCGATAAGCTCAAATTCTGCTCAGGACGGATTGCCTAGGGGCGATAGGGGAGATGAAGGACATCTTCGTCGTACCTCGCAAGAAATGCTTGTAGTACAGGAAAGCTTCTCAGCTTCAGTTCTGCCTACTAGTACAGCAAGTATTTACCAGAACCATAGTATAATCCATACTAAGTGCCTGAAGACGGAATACACTGATGAATAGGACGACTTACGTCGTGGCTTTAGACTATCGGTAGAATCGCGTGCGCGCCCCTACTTGAAGTAGTATGTAAGGTTGAGTTAAGGCCCCTCCTCTTGATACAAAAGAGTATACTGGCCGATTTCGAGCGGAGGATTCGCGTCCCTAGCGCAAGGCGTTCATCCAAAACATTTAGCCTTTGATGACCGTTACACATGGCACGAACCTTCTACCACCCCCCCNTTTCACATTTTCGGTTGACATGAGTCAACCTTGAGCGAAATCCCCTTCCGTCCCTTGTAGTGGTCAAAGGCCCTCCCTTGAAGCCCTTTCGGGAGTAAGTGGCAAAGTAGCAAGCAGCGTACCTCACCCGTCCTTCTTATATCCTGCCTCAAAGTATCTCTGACCAGTAGCCCCCGTCATCATCTCCATTACAAAGAAACAAAAACTCACTCATGGACACACGACCGGAACTGACTCTCGCACGATTGAACCTCATCTTGGATCAACACCAGTTTTATCTACTCGAAGGAACCTTATGCCCTCACTTTCATCTTTTACCAACCTTCCTACTCCATCGATTTACGTCGACTTCGAAAACGGAAACTAAGGACCATTCAATTTTGATGCAACACAGTTCGGGCGACACGACCTTCGACACGCTCCGTTGGAAAATTGTACTCGGTTTGGTGTTCCATTTTTCTTCGCAGATACTGACTGAACACTTAACTTTACTCTGCTTACGACATCGAACACAGACAATATGGTCATTGCGACGCTTGATGTTCCCGCGACGATATTCTACCTGTGCCCAATTCGCGCATCCCATGTCATTAAAGGTTTGCGGGATTCACTCTTTTCGCAGAAGGGCGTGAGGTTCGAGATGCGAAGCATGACGAAACTGAACGACGCAGTAGCCTCAGTGACGATAGAAGACCACGATACAATCGGTCTCCAACATCTTGGAGCCACTCTTGGCCATCCCCGACCTCGAATCTTGACACCCTCCTCCCCTTCAGTCACCATCATGTGTATTTTGTTACTCACC
>JAPEVF010001389.1:0-10309 GCA_029747585.1 Pleurotus djamor | reverse complement strand
CCTCGCCCAGAGTCTCCTGGAAACCCCCTGATATGTGGGTCGACCACATGAAACGCTCCGCCGCTTCCTTCATCATGTCTGTTGTCTACGGCACCAAATCCCTTCGCACGTCTCAAGATCCAACCCTCATCACTCTCCACAAATTCCTCCGCCGTTCTCTCGGAGCTGCGGCTGGTAAATATTGGGTCGAATTCTTCCACTTCTTGGAGCACCTCCCCCGCTGGCTCTCGCCATGGCGCATCGAAGCCGAGAAGTGGTTCGAAATCGACTCAAAAATGTTCAAAGGCTTCTTTAACCAGGTCAAGCAGCGCATGGTATGGTGTTCTCCCATGTTCTCTCGCACGTATCACATTACTGATGAAATCCTCGTATTAGGTCGAAGGTGACGCGCGACCCTGTGTCGTTTCAACCCTCATCGAGGAGCAGAAGAAGAAAAACCTTTCGGACGCAGAGTCTGTCTGGCTTGCCGCGGCTATGTAGTAAGTATTTCTTCTTTCTCAAACATCGGCTCGTATTTACTCAGATTATCATAGCGGCGGAGGTTCTGAATCGGTGAGTCTCGCCCCTAAATACAGCCGCGACGTTTGTCTGATCGGTCGTCTTTCTTAGACCGCTGGCAGCATGGGTTGGTGGCTCACTGCCATGGTTTGCTACCCCGAAACCCTCAAGAAGGCTCAGGCAGAACTCGACCGTGTCGTTGGCCGTGATAGGATGCCAACTTTCGATGACTACGAGCATCTTCCCTACTGTCGTGCCATGGTCAAGGAACTCTTCAGATGGCGTCCTGCCACTCCACTCGGCGTTCCCCATCGCGTTGAGAAAGATGACTGGTATAAAGGTTACTTCATTCCCAAGGATACCTTGATCGTCGCGAACATATGGTACCCCCCTTTCATCAGCAAGCATTCCTGCTTTTTGCTAATATGCTTTGTAGGGGCATGAACCACGATGAAGCTGTGTACGGACCTTCCGCACCCCATTTCAACCCAGACAGATTCTTGAACGAGGAGGGTCTCCCTAACGGTTTCCTTAACCAGGAGACCAGGGATGAGGGCCATGTTACTTACGGCTTCGGCCGTCGGTGAGTAGCTTCGTTCAGATTAGTTTGCACCCCTTCTGACTGTAGAGGCAATAGCATTTGCGTCGGTCGCCACATTGCGAACAATAACCTTTTCATCCAATTCGCAAGTATGGCTTGGGCCTGTAATATTCAAGCCAAGAAGGACGCCCATGGCAATCCCATTTACCCCGACTCTAAAGATAGCTTGTCCGATCTGACAATGTGAGTGATTCTCGCTTTGTCTGTCTCCTCCTTTGAGTTGACCGGCATCTATTCTTAGGCATACCGTCCCCTTCGAGTGTGACATCACACCTAGGTTCCCTGAGGTCCCGGCTATCATTGCCCAAACCATAGAAGTTCACCACTACGACCAGCTTTAGTTGTGGTTCAATGCGAAAATATGTATACTAGATCGTTCTTGTAATTTTTTTTCGTAGTACCTTCAATGAAGATGGCTTTTCTCGGCACACGCAAAAATGACCAAGGAAAAAGCTGGAACTTGATTCTATAGAGTATCTAGCGGGTGCTGAACGTGAACGTTTGGATTAAACGACAATCCTTCCCCTCAATTTTCGGGACCAATTGCAGATAGGAGGAGCTCTCAGGGAGCTCCTCAAAAGTTTATTCTTGGGCGCCTGTTGCTTTGTCTTTTGTCCCTCCCAAGTCCCTCCGTCACCAAGTAGTTCGCTGAAGTATCTGCTAAGCAAGTTTCGGTCAGAACTCGATGGATTTCATGACTACGTCTGCATCCTCTATGCCGTAGAACACATGTAGTAAGGTGGTGCTTCCTGACGTCACCGACTTGTTTTCTAGTCACGACCTCAATTCTGGTTTGATAGTAATCTGATAGATGCAGAAGCTGTCTTCCCCCGGCGGCGTTCTACCTAATTGCACAGTAAGGACTAGAGCGCTCTCACGCTTGAATACATACGATTCTTGTCTATTCACCACCCGAACCCTAGATGCCTACCAGCACAAGTGTGTTTCCTGCTTTCTCGCGGAGGTTGGCGGTGATTGTTATACTCGATCTACTCCTATCAGCTTACGCGACTCGTTTATCAATCAGGCTCGGCTATTCCCTCCCATATGTGGTTTTATCTCCAGAGCTAAGTACGGTCGCACCTGGCTTAGTCTCAGCACTTCTCCCCCATCTTCTACACCTCAGCCATGGAACGCTTGCAGGCATTTACGAGCTCATGGACGAATGCCTCACAATCGGAGGCGTCTCCCTCGTTGGTTGATCCTTTGTCGTATTCCTGGACGACACTGGGTCTGCCAGTTGCACTCTTCTTTCTCTTCGCCGCGCGTTCCTATGCTACTCGTCCCAAAGGCAAGCTGCCTCCAGGGCCCAGGGGACTACCTATCATCGGCAACCTTCACCAAATAACCGACAAGCTTTGGTTGACTCTGGAGAAAATGACCAAGCAATATGGTCAGTAACGCCATGCCTTTACGTCGTCGGCTAACCTAACATCCGTGTCGCCGTCAGGACCGATCTTCTACCTTAATATTGCTGGACAAAACACCATTGTGCTTGGAACACACAAAGCCGCCGCCGACTTGCTTGACAGGCGAGCCGGTATCTACTCCGACCGCCCACGCAACATTGTCGCCAATGAGTTACTAACTGGTGGAATGGTCTTCGCTTTCGCTCAACATAACGACATTTGGAAGCGCATGCGTCGTGCTTCCCATGAGTACGTTCATATGCCTGTCAAAAGTACTTCTCTCCTTATCTTTCCCCAAAGAGCTTTGAACAACAACGTTGCGAAGCAATACTACCCCCTTCAAGAAACTGAAACGGCCATCCTCATCGACGAACTGATCAGAGAGCCCAAACAATTCGACAACCACCTCCGCCGCGCAAGTACTTCGCTCGTTCTGGCTATTATCTATGGTCTCCCACCAATGTTGGACTCTTCGGATCCCGTCATCATGCGTGTCAATCACTTCACCGAACGTGCTCTAGCCGCCGCTATCCCCGGAGCTTACCTAGTTGAGTACTTCACGTGGATGGAACATCTGCCTCGTTGGATGTAAGTGCCTATTCGAAGCAAACGACTTGAGAAAGATATGAATCCATATCGTTTCTTCTCAGGTGTGCCTGGAGGCGATATGCGGAGGATTGCTTCAAACGCGATTCTATTTTGTTTGAGAACTTGTTCGCCGATGTGTATAAGCGTCTTGTGGGTTTCTGCTGTTCTTCCCACTTGGTGTTGTTAGTTGTTACTCATACGTGAGTTGCAGAAAAGCGGAAGCCAAGCACCAAGTGTCGCGTCGACCATCATCCAGGAGCAAGAGAAAAAGAATCTTTCTGATACGGAAGCTGCTTGGGTCTCTGCAGCCCTTTAGTGAGTCGACTTACCCATTTTACTTGGTACGGAAATTCATCAGTCGTCTGTAACCTAGTGCCGCTGGTGCTGAAACGGTATGCACTTTGTTGTTTCTTTGTCTTGGTTCTTGCCGACAGCTGAACTTCCATTTTAGACATCTGGTCAGATGGCGTGGTTTATGATCGCAATGATCATGTACCCTGAAGTTCAGAAGAAGGCTCAGGAGGAGATCGACCGGGTTGTTGGAAGAGACAGGATGCCGACTTTCCAGGATTACGAGAGCCTCCCCTACGTCCGAGCTATGGTCAAGGAAACCCTTCGTTGGAGAGGTGTTGGACGCCTCGGCGTCCCCCATCGTCTAGCCCAGGATGATTACTATGAAGGGTACTTTATTCCAAAAGACACTATCTGTGTTGTCAACGTCTGGTGAGTTCTCC
This sequence comes from Pleurotus djamor, assembly GCA_029747585.1. Taxonomy (NCBI): domain Eukaryota; kingdom Fungi; phylum Basidiomycota; class Agaricomycetes; order Agaricales; family Pleurotaceae; genus Pleurotus; species Pleurotus djamor. The sequence continues at coordinate 6,479 of JAPEVF010001389.1, read as the reverse complement.
TCTGTATACGATGCACCTCCCCACCTCTCAACTCTACCGTTTAGGGGATTGAATCACGACACGTCTGTCTATGGGCCTGACGTTGCTGACTTCCGCCCAGAAAGGTTCTTGGACGACGAAGGCAAACTTGGGCCGCTGCCAACAGACACAAAGGATGAAGGCCATGTTACTTACGGCTTTGGTAGACGGTGCGTTTTCCGTGCGGTTATACAATTGTTTGGGTATTCATCCCTGCTTTCCGCTCGCAATAGTATCTGTGTTGGTCGCCATGTATCAAACAACAGCATGTTCATCGAAATTGCATGCCTTCTTTGGGCTTGCAACATCCGACCTGGAAAGGATGAGAATGGTAACGTCGTCATGCCTGATCCTCATGACAGTATTGATGAAGGTCTTGTCGTGTGAGTCATCTTGCTCGACTATCCTTGGAATATATATATTGACTTCCTTTGACTGCAGCCGACCCGCACCATTCCTTTGCGATATTACCTCCCGGTCGCCTGAAGTCGAAGTCATCCTTGCCGAAACCAAGGATCGTCATGGAGTCGTTTAATTGGATAGTTCCTCTCGACTGTGTAACTGTACTCAGTAATTTGAATTTTTAATTTGTTTTCCCCATTTTTCTGTGGGTCATGTCGAAACAACACACGGCACAAGATTCAGATTGATTTTCGGGTAAAATTAATAGGGGTCTCACCTTAGGAACAGTCACGTGCTCCCTCAAACCACGATCGACGACTTGGTTCGGAGTCGGTTCCAACTTGAAGCTTGCTAGCTTGAACTTCGATGACCTTTTCTTCAATTGACAATAACGAGCCAAACTGGCCTGTACAGTCGAGTCCGCTGATCATTGGGCTCACCCTGCTCGAACCACGGCCCAGTGAAGCAGACTCGACACTGAAGACTCAATATACTTAGATCCTAGGACAACCTCCGTCGAGGTGGAACAATTACTCGAATCTTAAGTATACCTGCGACCAACCTCTATCATCTTGTATCGACACTATAAATGACGCTTTTGCCCAACCAGTTTTACTCTGATCCACCTGGCCGTCCTCGTGTGATTCCTGGATATTCTTTCACTTTCCCAGCTTTTGGCAGGGTTTTTCCTGGGTCATTGTACAGTGGTGTGCAGAGGACAGTGATCTTGAGCGAGCTGAAATCCTCCGACGCAACTACCGTTCCATCAACCTGCGCCTAGTGAGCTACCATGTCTCATTTCTAATTTGTTATCCTAACCTTTCTCGTTCGCCAGTTGAGCTTTTCCTTTAGGTATGGAACGACAACATCTTCACGTAGAGAGCCAAGTCCGACCTCCTCAGACATATACTCTGAAAGGTGAACGAAGCCTTGCGCATCGGAACCTCCAAATGGCATGAACGCCGCCTCTCCGACAAGATGGGATGAAGACTCCCAATCGCTGGATGCCTGGGGTACACTTCCGCAGAAAATCATGACAGTGAAAGAATCGTCGAGTTGTGACGGATTGCACCGTATACGCGCGCTCCATCGATACGATTGTATCTCTCCGAATGCTGTGCGATCAAGTCAACTTTAGCTAGTAGGTGAGCCCCGTTGCACTTTGCCTACACGCACCAGAAGTGATTTCCGTCGCTGACATGGTGGTTCGTAGAAACCTGGGTAACTTATGTCAACAGCTTTCGTCACATTCTATTCAATGCCTTCTCAAGTCTTCTCCGCATCACGAGCCTGATCATGGGTCTCCCCGTTACCCATCGGCGTCAGACATGATGCGACTGACTCCGATCGAGATAGGAATTGACATTGCTTCTCATGACGAAATTTCATGATGTAAAGCGCGCTTGTAAGGTCCACCCCAAAGCACAAGTGGCTCTTCTAACTCATACCCCATGTAGGACATTGCCCTTAGTTCTGTTCGCTTAACCGTCTCACGTCGTCCTTTCCATGTCGACACTCTGGGCGGCTCCATGCCTTCTAGTGCATTCAATCACGAGCGCGAGTTCGCCAATGCCATAACCATCGAGCCATATACGCGACAACCCAACTTCACCGCTCAACATCACAATTACTTGTACGTGTCATCGAATCATATGAGCATCGCTTGTTTCATTTACTGTATTATATTCACCCCACAGCGCTCGTATCCCCATCCTAAATCTCGAACTTTGTCCATACCCCGTTATCAGATCTGCATCACCCCGCCTGTGGCCGAATTAGTATGGACGCCCAAGTTACCTCTGCGACATTTTCGCTGGTTGAGCTCAGCCTTTGGTGACCCTGGTTCCATAATCGCCTCCGTTGTCCGTTCCCACAGGAGATATGAATTTCTTTCATGTTGAATCTGTACGTTTGCTTCATCTTGTCCATTGCCTCATGAAACGGGGGTTTCTTTCCTACCTTCTTGGCAGCGCCACTCCTTCCAAGGTTTGGGGATCCTCTAGACGAGCAGATTTTGTATATAAGAAAGCCAACGAACGTATTCGACTTTAGGAAACGAAACCGTCTCCAGTCACACTCATCGTTCGAACCACTCAGCTTCTTTCTATCATGTCTCGTATCATCATCAATGGCGCACCCAAAGTTCCCGACGGAGACAGCGAAGTTCCCGTCCCTCAACCTCGCGTCGAAATCCAGGATTTCGTGAAGAACGACAAATGGCTCTCGCTCTTCATACAAGCACTAGGCAAGGTCTTTCGCGCTCACTACCGCCTTGCATCCTAGCTGACTCCTTCCATCCATAGCCCAGTTTATGGCACAAAGCCAGGACCTCGATATTTCGCACTTCGGCGTCGGCGGCATCCATGGCCTACCTTTCCGACCTTGGTCTAGTACTGGAAGCGATCCTGAAGGCCAGTTTCAAGGGTATTGTACTCATGGTACCACTCTTTTCCCTCATTGGCATAGACCGTACCTTGCCGCATATGAGGTACGTTGGCATCAGTATCTCCAGCTCTGGAGTCCACTTACCCTTCGAATTCAAGCAATTCCTCCAACAAGCTGCGATGACAATTGCCCTCGAGTACAACAGCGACGAATGGGTCCGAGCTGCTGAGACGATGAGGCTTCCCTACTGGGATTGGGCATCCGCACCCATTCCTCCCGACCAAGTCATCGCGATGCCCCAGATCACCATCACCACCTCTTCTGGTCCTCAAACCGTAGCGAATCCCTTTTGGGGGTACGTCTTTCACCCTATCGATCCAAGCTTCACTGGTCGTTGGGCTTTATGGCGTAAAACCCTTCGTCAACCATCTGGCACGGGTGCAAATGCACAAGACAACGTCGAGACTCTCAAACGGTGCGTACTCCCTAGTTACTGACGTACTCCAGATACTTTGTTCTGACAACCTCTTCAGGACTTTGGGTCGAGTCGCTCCTCAAGTCAATCGCGACACCTACTTGCTCTTCTCAATTGATAACTGGGACGATTTCAGCAACCACACAACCTCCGCTGGTAGTAGTCTGAACAGTCTTGAAGGTATCCATGACAGTTTGCATGTCAATATCGGCGGTTCTGGACACATGAGTAGCGTTCCTCACGCTGGTTAGTGCTGGTTCTCTGTTTTGGACCTGATATCTTATGCTGATCCGGTTGTGTTTAGCTCACGACCCCATCTTCTACTTGCATCATTGCAATATCGATCGACTCTTGGCGTTGTGGCAGGCCATCCACTTCGACGTCGAGGTTACAGATGGTAGCAGTGGTGGCGGCACCTGGACCATCCCTGCCAACCAACGCATCGGAGTGAACACGCGTACGTTTGAATATTTCCATTGCCTTTTTGCGCTTCCTGATATGCGATTCTTCATAGCCCTCACTCCGTTCTGGAGGACCCAAGATAGTAACTGGGTGTCTACCACCGATTCTGCCGGCGTTCAAGATTTCACCACCTTCGGTTACACCTATCCTGAATTCAAGGGCCTTGATCTTTCCGACAAGGAAGCCGTTCGCACTGCCATCTCCCAGAAGGTAGAAGAACTCTACGCGCCCCGCCGTGCTCGACCTCGCATCCGCGGGGCTCTTGCCTCAGTTGGCATGAGTGCGCCTTCCGCTCCTTTGACCTCGTATGACCAAGAATGGACCGTCAAGATCGCTTGCAACCAATACGAATGCGATCAAAGTTTCTTCGTGCTTCTCTTCTTGGGCAATCCTCCCGAAAACTCTGAGGAGTGGCTTTCCGCTTCCAACTTGATTGCTTCACAAGGATTCTTCGTCAACTCTACTCCCGAGCAATGCGAGAATTGCAAGAAGCATCAGGAAGAGGGTGATCTCGTCGAAGAATTTGTTCATCTCAGCGAATTGCTCCTGGAACGAAATGCTACCGAAGGAACACTTGATGAAGCGAAAGTTGTGCCGTACCTCAAGGATGGGCTGCATCATCGAATTTTGAAGGTCTGTTTTTTGTAACATCTGAACTAAATGGCACGATCGCTCACAGGGTCTTTTTGTAGATTGATGGAACCGTCATCGATGCTCCTGACTTCAAGTCGATGAAAGTGGAGGTCCTGAGTACTCCACTCAACACTGTGAAGCATTCGCCCCTCCCGCACCTTGGCAGAGCCCACAAGTACTTCGCTTTCTAAGACAACCGGACCCTCAATGTAAAGATGTAGATGTATCCCAAGTAAATTGGATTGTGTATCGGTACAAACACTGGCTGAAATGAATTTCCTTTGCGTTTGATCATGTCGCCGTTTCCGGACAAGTGTGATGGTACCTAGTCGATTAATTTAATCAACCTCGCTGGGTTGCCAGCTACTACCCTTCGGGGCTCGACATCCTTTGTAACGACGCTTCCAGCCCCAACAGTGACGCCATCACCTATCGTAACCCCCGGAAGTATCACCACAGAACCTCCAATCCAACAGTCGTTCCCAATCTTAATGGGTTTCGCAGCTTCTCTACCATTCATGCCAGCGCGCTCCTCAGGCGAGATAGGATGAGTGGGCGTATAGATTTGAACATTTGGGCCAATCAACGTGCGCGAACCGATGGATACTGTGAAGGATGATCGTCATGGGATGGACTCAACGATGTATGGTGACTCGACGATTACCGTACCTGGTCCTACATCCAAGATAGTACACCCAGTATGGATGAAGACGTCATCGCCTACAGTAATGTTGAAACCCTTAGAACGCAATCACAACAATCAGACAAGTACAGGCATACAGTGAACGCGAGTGTGCTTAATGGATCCTCACATATTCACAGAAGAATGGCGGTACGATAACGACTCTCCCCGTGCCCGTGAAAGTGAAGAAATCCTTTAGCAGAGCAGCCCTCCGATCTTCGTTATGCTCGGCATTGATGTCGCGTAGTTTGGCGGATTGTTCATTGGCGATTTTTCGGATGTAAGGATCACCGGCAAAGTACGATTTACATTGAAGCATGAGCTCGAATTCAGTACGCTCATGGGTGGTGTTGGCCATACTTCGGCTAGATGGTGAGGAAGAGACAGAGGGCAGCGTCGGCTTCAAGCTTCAGCTTCAGGGGTGAGGGTAGGGGTGAGGCGAAAAGGTGCAGGATCATATTCCGTATTCATCCATTCCATCCATTTTATACTCATTTATCTGTGTAAGCTCAATCAGTCTGACGATGTGAGAATTAGTTTGTCCTTCGAGCATACTACCATTTTCTAGCCTTCACTAGTTGAGATAGGGAAGCAATAGGGGACTCGCTGTACACAGCCTCCCGGCCAGAGCAGTCAAATGCGTACAGCTCTTGGCACACATCGTGGTGGGTGGACGGCGGCAAAGGCTGTGCAGGCCAGACCGATGACCAATTACCCATCGCGCAAGCCGACGCCTGGGAAATCAACACAGGGACATAGAAAGGCTTGCCTTGGCGCAAACTGTGTGCTACATGTTCTTGTGTGGCCAGGAGCGAGGAAGACTCGATAAGACTGTGCGTGTGCTCATGGAACTTGGAATCTTGTGACTATTGACGAATGGAAACTCACAGCCAGGTTCTGACGTCTAAATGGGATCAAGTCCGTCATTGCACAATTGCCAAGATATCGGCTCCTGGCACAGTTATCTTGGCATATCCCACAATATATAAACTGGGAGGTCGGGTTCGGTTTCCCCATCAATGAAAGAACCTCCACCTGTTCTCTCTAATACCACCTTACCCATCAGTGCGTCGTCAACTGATACTGACCTGGGCTCCGTTGCGCCCTCTGCGCACATCTCAACAGTACCGCAAATCATCCACAACTTGCGGACATCGGACACCAATGGGCTGACTCAGGAAGAAGCGACTCATCGACTCAACGCCTATGGACCAAATGTCCTACAAGGCAAAGGTGGCATCTCAGCACTTCGCGTGCTGGCTGGCCAATTGGGTAAGTCGACGCGTCTGGTGTGCCATTTTCACTCACTCAAGCACCCTCTAGCGAACGCGTTGACTCTCGTCCTCATTGCGGCGTTGGCTCTCAGCTTCGGTGTCAAAGACTTCATCGAAGGAGGTGTCATCGCCGCATTGATCGTATTGA
>JAPEVF010001388.1:0-10329 GCA_029747585.1 Pleurotus djamor | reverse complement strand
TTGGATCTCCACCGTTGAAGTTCTTCCTCGACCATGAACACATCATCACTAGATGGGGTTCTTAAACCAAAACACTACCGGCAACGGTTAGATAAATCAACGGTTGCTTAATATGTTGTTGACAAACCTTGTGGATCGCCTTGTCCAATATGCGAGCCAGTTGAACGAATTGACTCTGCAGGTCAGAAAACAATTGTGCTTTCACAGGTGCTTGGGGATTCGCGCAGGGAAGAGGAACATCGAAGCAAGTGACTTGCAGCATGGATGGCCGCGAGAGTGTAAACGAATAAAGTCTGAGATCCATGAGTTAGTGAACTCGATACGATTTAAAGAAACCCATTGACATACAAGTCCCATTGATACAACGCCCACCACGCTCGCGACCTCAGCAATCGTTCATTCTCTGACATGGTGTGCCATTGTCCCCATCCGGGATCGCGATGTAGGCCAACCGACTGAGCACTCCGAATGCTGTTTCCTATGAGCTTCCAGGCCTCGCTCACTCTATTCCGCTCCGCTAAAAAGTAGGCCAGGATCGGAGCGGCAAAGCAGCTCAACACTGTGCCATCCGCAGCAGACTCCAAAGGCGCAAAAACGGGGGATGATAGATATGTATCCTCGGCTATCCGTCGTGCCACCATCGCAGAGGAAAAGAAAGCCTCGCCGCGGAGATTATTCTTGTCATCCAGATGGGACATTTCCTTCACACTTTTCGGAGTGATTGCACAGATGGCGAATAAAAGTGATAACCAATGGGGATTCACTTGGATGCCACAACCTTGCGGCAAGGAAAGCACCGTCCACATCTGGTCATATGCGGTGTAAAACCACTCCTCCGGAATGCCGTATCTCCTTGTATAGGTATGGACATTAGCATCGGGTCAGTGTATGATCAGTTGCTCTTACCAATTAGCTTTAGCGAAGAAAGTTTGGCAGAGCATATCAACGACAGGACGAGGTGGTATGTTGGGCACCAAGTACTCCAAAGTACTGGGTAAAGGGGGCGGCATCAACTCTCCTGTCGGATGTTTGTAGAGACTGATAGCATCCGTGGATTTGGTGTAGTGGAAGGGGATTTCTTGAGGTGAACTGAGCTGCAGGTGGCCATGTTGAATAATTACGAAACGAATCATACAACAAACGAACTGACCATGTGCAAGGAGCGGATCGCACTATCTCGACCAATATATTCACCGTGATGGCCCAAAAGAGAATCTTGAGCCAGAACAGCAGAAACCAGGAAAGATTCCGATTCCGAAGACCCCCAAAAGCCCAAAGGGTTGAGCAAATTGCTAGATTCAGCTGGCATTGGAACGTCAGACAAGTCAGACACAGAAAGGGCGTTGGTGGATTCAGGAGTCGAGCGAGCTGAAGAGGTTGCCCGTTGCGTACCCTCCTCTTCCGTGCCTTCTGATGAGGATTTCGGTGCATGTTGTATGTTCGCTAGCTTCTCCTCTAAGACAGCAATCCTTGCCAACAGTTGGTCCGTGGAGGGCGAAGCAGATGGAGGCGGCCTCTTCGGTGCTGGCCTCGCGAATGGGACAGCCTCCCATCTGCAGAGGTGAGATACCCCTCTTGAAACACATAACCCACAGGGTTGGTTTCTGTCGCATTTCTACGATAGCTTCAGCAATGAAAAGCATGAATGCCGAGACGCGCTCACACACCTGTCTTCGACGCGTACACTCGACACAGCTGACCCTCAGGCGTTTCCTCGTGCGTTTTGGTTGACTTGTGGTAGCAATTCCCTCGACGTCTGAAGGGCTTGAACTCATGATGAATGAAGCAATCGACACTTGGCGATGCACCGTTATATGCAACAAGACCCGAGAGAGCCGGCCCAAGAGTTCTTGGTAAGCCGCCCACAAACCCTGTAGTCAGCACGAGCCATAGTCATCATCCATGCCAATCTTTTTGGAGATCTCAGACGCCTAATATTCGTTTTCCACCTTGCCATACACTGTAACTGACGGCGGTCATAGGCACTATCTTTAGGTATCCTACGCTCAAGCCAACAAAGAACCCACGCCAACCTTGCGAAACCCAGATAGATTGCACAGTCTCTCCTAGACGAAGCCATCTATCAGGGCTCGTCAACCCACCCACTTGCATCCTGCGACGGACAACTTCAAATGGATATGATGCCGTTTGCCCAACCGCACCAGATATCGCACCGATGACCAGGTCACCGATAGGGTTTGGTTTGATGTTTCCACTTTGATCGGTAGGCAAAAAACGCGCTCGAAGACCTCCCCAACACCAGAAAGACACTCCAGCGTACGGTATCATACCAGCTACAGTGACGATGAAGCCTCTGTAATACTTGAGAACGGGATATCGGTATAAGAGACTTTGTGTCGAAGGAACAGCAGCAGATTCAGAGTATATTTGACGCGCGGCGCGAAGGAACGAGGGTCGGATATTTTGCTTATCCGTCGATTTCGTATGGAACGCCATGCGAATACGGATGATGTCCAGCGGGTAGACACAGAATACGGATGTGACACCTGCAAACCAAGTGGTCGACAATTTGATCATTGCTTATGCCGTCTAGACCTACCTGAAAGTGCTCCAGCAGTGAACCGTCTGAGACTGGTTTCTTGCTCTCTCGTTGGCATTAGTGCCTAGGATATGATCAGCCAGACAGAAACCCGTTCATTCGCGACAAGTGCCTACATAGTGGATTTGGTCATATGTCATGAATTTGATGGCTGCATACGGAAAAACTCGAAGGAGGGTTGCTGAATGTCCTTGAAGGAGGCCGCGGACTCCACCATCCTGGTAGATTTCATTCGCTGCTCGAAATATACCACTCCAGGAGCCTGTATCATAAAATGTTAGCGATCCCGAGAACGATATCGGCAGTAGTGGTGGTAGTCAAGAGTGAGGGATTCCGCAAGTATTCACAGAAACAATTCGAGGGGGTAATCAGTAGCCCGAATCGTCTGAGTGCGTTGACTGGCACGATTCAACTTCGCCAAGATATAGGTGGTGAGGCATCCCTGGATTCAACGACCGGCTCTGGATGGAATCGTCAAGCGGCGATTCAGGTCGAATCATCCCGTGCCACCGAGTTGGATGCCGAGTCCTCTCGTGAATCCTCCCATAATCCCTCACTCAAACTCACCACTACTAAGTGGTCGCACGACTCACCAGTGTACTTCTGGAAGTCTGGATTGGAGGCTTGGAACAGTATTTTGACTCTATCGAGGGGTGCAACGACTGTCTTAGCCTTGAAACGGTATGTTAAGTTCGTCGAATGCGACAGCGAATGAGAAGCTTACCACGCATCCAGCGATCCCGCCTGCCAATCCAGAACGGACCGCGAAATGGAGGGTTTGGGTGTCCCGCTTTGAGACATTTGAAGTCATATATTGATTTTCAGCAAAATGAACATGCACCCTGCGCTGCAGCGAAAGCGGGTCGAGTCTGGGGTAATTCTGGGGTTATGCAGAGCCGCGAGAGTCGTAAAGAGCGTTTGCCAGTAAAGTGGCTGATATATGAAGCATCTCACAACTCTTCAGCCGATTGGTGGCGGCAAAGACCCGGTAACCACGTGATGCGGAGATCCAAACATACCCAAATAGGAGGGCCCGCAACTTACGTCTTGGATCCTCGTCACATTGTCCCCCCGCACGCTCATGGCCAGTAAACCGAAATCCGACGTCAAAGCCCTCAAGGGACAGGATGGTAAGCGAGCGCGACCCTCATCTGGGAGAAATACTCTCATAATTCGCACACTTTAGCCGAAGACAAGATCCTGGAGTATATGCAGAGGGTGAGTTCGCTCCGCTAGCACGCATATAGGAACCTTTTCGATCGTCTTATATAGATGAATCGCCCGTATGGCGCAGTCGACGTCGCTGCAAATCTGAAGGGGGCCGTGGCGAAGGTGATTTGTTGCTATCTAAGCGGTGGCAACGGTTCCTTCATAAACTATCTGCAGACGAATACTCAAAAGATATTAGTGGCTCTGGCCGAGAAGGGAGATTTGGTTCAGAAAGTATACGGTAGGCTGGCGCGTATATATAAGGCCAGCTCGACGAATGCTAACTCAGAACCCGACTCAAAGGGAAAACGACTTTCTTCGTGGCTAACCAGGCGAACATCAAATCCGTAGCGAATGAGGAGATCACGGCACTGGAAGAGGAGCGGAAAAGAATTGAAACCGAAAATACTATGAAAGGTGGCGAGGTTAAGGGATTAAATAACGGTAAGCCTGCTTCTGACTGGCCGCTTTATCTCCTGTCCCCGCGTGCTTGTCCTGGGCGCTGAGCGACTTGTCATAGAGCTGACGCAACTGAGGAGTACGCCAACAAATGAACAACTCGACAGCCAGATCGAGGAAACGAAAGCCGCGGTTAGTCTCGTGCATCGCGCCATTCCCGTGCCTCATATCGCGTCTCTAGATTGCGAAAGCCCTGGACCGCCTGGCGCCACTTCGCGCTGGCACGACCATGGTATCTGCGGAGAACATTGCACAAATCGAGAACGAATGGACAAAGTGGCGGACGGAATGGATACGCCGGAGGAAAATATTCATGTCGTACGTTCCCCACAAAGCAGAACCGCGATGGATATCCCTATAGCATTTAATTGACCCACGTCCTCATAGTTTCTGGCAACTGGCGACAGATCCACTCCCACCACAAGATGCGTCTGCTCTCGGTGAAGACCTCGGCGTCGAGTTCGATACCCCGGAACACGCAGCTCTGGAACGTTCTTACATCTGTGTGGTCCCTTCGAAAAGCTCTAACCCGCTTAAACGCAAACGTTGATGACTCGGCCAGATATCTGTCGCCTATCCTCACTTCCGTCCACTTCGTGTCCAAGCATAAACTGGTGTATCTCCTCACGATTAGAATTACTTTACTGACCAATGATTTGAAGCCACCTGTGCTGAAACGCTTCTAATTGACCTCGGGCTGCGGGCGAGAACAGCAAAGTGTGATCAACAGAAGAAGGTAGAATTAAGGTAGGGTTTGGGGTGACAGGCCTCTAAGATTATTAGGGTTTCTTCGACCGAATCGGACCAAACCGAAGCTTGGTAACATCTCCTCGCATTATTTCTTCGTCGCTTATAGCCTCCAAGCGCTTCAGCTCTCTTCTAGCGTACCCAACGAGGTCCAGCATGAGCTCGGGGTATTTGACGTATTTGTCGGATTCGTGGGGAGCGAAGTCATGTACCCCAGAGCCGTCATCCTGAGATTCCTCCTTGTCCAAGTCAAGCTTCTTGACGTTGACGACGTCACCCCCGACGAGATTGACCGACCGTCTGAACTGGGCTTTCGACGAAGGCAAAGTGATTCCCCTCGCTCCTCTGGCGCCTAGACAGTTTCTCCACATAGCTGCTGCCATTTCTTCGTCCCCTCTAAGCAAGCCCAAATCCAGCGCAAATCCCATTCCAGCCCACTGCTCCTTGAATATTTTCATCTGACGCGTCACAATGCGATCGGGGGCCCTCGGTGGGGCTTTCTGCTTTTTAGCGTTTGGTCCGGGAGCGGGAGGGGCATTGGGGTTGGTATAGAAGTCGGTTTTCGGTGTGTAAGGAGGAGGAGGATTGAGACGAGGCTGGAGAACAGACCGTATTCGGTCTTCCGTGTCGATGAAGAAGTGGTCGATGAGACCTTGGACATAGGGTTTGCCGTGGGGAGCAGGCAGCGCCCGGAAGCGGACAGTCAGAAGCCAGACGTGTAGGTTCGTCACAGTGAACCATGACTGAAAGGTAGGAGGAAGACTACATTCTATCCTGCGTGTAAGAAACATACGTGAGGCGACGTCAATCCAATAGCAACACACCATTTTGCCAGAAGGCCCTGTCCTCGTCCGGTTTCCCAGCACAGACTTTTTCATATATCCCGAAGGTGCGTCGGCCTGCCACTTGCTGAGGACTCGAGTATCCGAGAAGGGCAGCGACACGTTTCAAAGCAGCCAACGCGGCCGGAGAGGCCTCGACTTTACGAGCGAGCCATGTCTTTTTTTTGACTTGGTGCAGACGCGGGTGGGGTCGAGGTAGAGCTGGGTGTTTTCGAGGCGTCGTTCGGCGAAGCAGATAATCTTGGCGGCTGCGTAGAGATATATCTAGTTAGGTGGTTCCTGCATGCTGGGGTTCGCAGGCAGCGAATTGCGGATCGGGGTATCATGGAGGGTTTTCAGTCTTGGGCGCCTACGCGTTCGGAATTGACGCGCCAGATACCACGTGGAGATCCAAGCTTTCTTCACCCGTTTCGCGAAGTTTCGATACACCAGCCTTCAGGATAGGCGTAAGACCTGAAACGCTCATGGCCTGGCCTCGATCTGCTTGGTCGACATACGTGGTCCTCTAATTTTGTGCACCTTTGGATATGACCGATACACTTGATCTCTCGGTGCTACTGATCGATGCTTCTACCAACTTGCTTTCGTGTTCTTCAGCCACCACACTATCCATTTGGCTGGGCCCACTGCTTAACGCCGCATCCTTCTGAAGCCATCGAACATCGTGCCTATGAAGGGATGCGTCGACGCGAACTGTGACCGGGATCTCCTCCGCCAAAATTCGGTTGTCTGGGCAATTGCATCGTGTCTCTGTGACGACATTCTGACCGCGGTCGGTCTTCTTCTCCTCTTCGATAGTGGAGCGACATAGGTACATTACCCACTTGTCTGGATGCTTCTTCTAATACGTATCAAGCCGATAACCTCGCCATCCCAGTTTACTCACTGCATGCCATCAGGATGCATCCAATATGATCTCCTCGTGGCTATACAGGATACCAGTCGCGGCTGACATGCAAATGGCATGACAGGACCTCAGGGCTCTGATCGCCTACTGTCCATAGTTGGGCAAAACTAGAGCCATCCTTCTCACCATCACCGGTCCTTTAAACCTACGGAATTCTCTCGTGCGACAAATGGGTACACAATGTTGCATGGTAGGAACCTGGCTGGGGCCATTCCACCCCCATCCATCGGATCGATTGGAGTGTGGGTACCACAAGACGATCCCCTCCTTGCTTTTCCGATACGGCTGCTAACCTTTACTACATTATTACCCAGAGCTCGCCAAGAACCAACCGGAAGCCGACATTCCCCGTCAAAAGTCACACCAGAACCTAAAATATATGCTCAGTAGCTTCCTGACCGGAAACCTCGCTGAAACCTTGTGCTGGATACGCCTGGCTAGCGTCGTGGAATGTAACTACATTGAGGGGGAATTAATCAAGACGGTGAATCACGCCGGTGGAACCTCCGCACTGTCCTCTCAGACTCCGTTAACTCTGCGACCGCCTCCCCCACAGAATGCAGGTGGTGGTTTCGGTGATACGCAGGACTTGGCTCATGGCTCCACTTGTTATGTACTTTACACGCGGTTGCCCTGTGCCATATCGTCTCGCGTAACTGTGGCTAATTAGAGTAGACGACCAACGTCCCTACCTATAATGCCACGTCCTGCTCTCGAAGGTTCTGTTAAATCCTTGTCAGCTAGCACTATTCGCATATTTGAACGAACAAACCTAGTTTGACTGCGACATCAATTTCGACGGCTTCCACTCTCGCCGTACCAAGACGAGTTATATTTCACCGTAGTACATGAGAGACGTGTGTCTTTGTCGAGTACGGTGTCCCGGCCGCAGCGCTTCTAGTACATACCATATCACATTTGTCAGTTGGCGGCGACAAAAGCCCGACCGGATGTAAGTCTCGTCCGAGTTTCAGATGAGCCTATATATTCAACATAGCCAGTCGTCTCCAACGACGAGAAACCACCCTCCCGAGGCACCTGTCTGAGCTTGCCCTCATTGCCTCGAGCATCGCATCGACACAACAGTTTCTTTGTGCCTTGAAGGTATGTCGTCATCGAAGACGTTTGCCATTATCGTCTGCATTCAACAGAAGCAAATAATATGTAGTAATATTCAAGTGGCTGTGGGTGTCCACCAACTCTTTCACCCTTCGCCTGGTTCCTCTCCAGCTCAATACTGTATCTTTTACCCACAGGCCACTCCCTTCTCGCTCCCACCGTCGGGCCTCTCCACCATATCTCCCGTATTTCAAGGTTCCGAATACCTACGCCCACCAACACTTTCTCAGTCGTACTGAGACCGGAGGAAATAAAAGTTACAGACTTCCAATAATGACTTCACAGAACGCTGTACGTGACCTGTGTTCTCGACGCTTTCCAGCTAACTGTGTCTACCTTTTGCCTTCCAGATTCGCAGGAAACTCGTTATCGTTGGAGATGGCGCGTCTTCATCCAAATTCGCCAGTTGACATTGCTGAAGGCGCTCTCCCAATATAGGTGCTTGCGGGAAGACATCGCTGCTGTGTTCGTTTGCTCTAGGTGAATTTCCAAAAGAATATGTGAGTCGTCCCCAAAGCCTCTGCCGTTGCGGTATCCTGATGATGTCGGAATGCAGCAACCGAGTAAGACTTTCCTTTAGGGCCCTTGGCAGGCTTAATTACTAACACGCCTCATAGCCGTGTTTGACAATTATGTTGCTGAGATCAGATTGGATGACAAGCCCGTACAGCTGGCATTATGGGATACAGCGTGAGTTTCTTCCCTCGACTGCCTTCGAGTTCATGCTCACAATATCTCAAGTGGTCAGGAAGAATACGAAGTACGTCCTCGGGCTCATTTCATTATACTATCTACTGATACATCTTTCTCAAGCGATTACGACCCATGTCTTACTCAAAATCCCATGTCATTCTTATCGCATTCTCCCTTGACACACCCGACTCATTAGAGAACGTTACCACGAAGGTAAGAAACTACCTCTTCTATCGCCTCATCATTTCCGGCAAGCCTTACTTCGTGCTGAATCCTGCTGTTTCCCCTAGTGGATTGAAGAAGTACGGTCCATCTGTGGACCTACCATCCCTGTCATCCTCGTTGGCTGCAAGGCTGACCTCCGACCTTCTGCTTCCCATCCAAATACGTCCGATAATCCCTGTCCTTGGGTCACACGGGATCAAGGTGAACGTGTTGCCCAAATTATCGGCGCACGTGCGTACAAGGAGTGTTCTGCTCTCAAAATTGAAGGTGTCGACGAGGTCTTCGAAGCTGCGACGAGGGCAAGCATGCTGATGCGCGACGGAGTACCCGCTAACGGCCACGTTCCCACACCCGAAGCAAGACATCATCGCAGACGGAGCAGTGGGAGAAGCGGCGTTCAGGAAGAAGTGAATCAAGGATGGAAGTGCTGTGTGATCTCATGAGAACTCTTGTTATCGAAGCTCACCCACTGAACACTACCAGGTAGTTATTCACCTGTCTGTCTTTCGACTACACCGTATCGCTACTTCTCTTGTTTTGTCGTCCAGCGCTCAGCTCTCCTGCCCTTGCCTATCATCCCATCCCATTATTCGGCCTCGGTCGAGCCCATAGTTTCTCTTCGCTGTTTTTGACTTATTTTCTCGACGCGTACACTTATTTACACATATCCACGTTATTCGATAGCACAACGATAGGCTCATCAGTCCGTATGTTCTGGTCCCCATGGGTTGAAATTCGGACACTAGTCAGCAAGCATCATAAATACCTTTCAGCCCTGGTATTCTATTTATAGAATGTCCGGCCCGCGCAAGCCGTTCCGTTGATCGATACGGGGTATTGCTGCCATGAGATGAAGTGTCAGATCCTCCAATCGCACAATTTGGACAAGCCCCAGAGTGCCTTGCATCCGTCTATATCGCTGCGAGCGCACATAGTCAGCTGGCCGACCCCTGGCCACGGTGATACTATCATCTTACGAAGTGTACATATTTTGGTACACGCTGATGCGACACTGACGGCCACTGAAGAATCCAGATGGTGCTTTGACGGATATGAGGCATCTAGCCTTGGCGCCTCCATGTATGTTTTCCCACTCGACGTTCATCTTAGGCTTTAGCAGGAGAAGCAAATCAATCGGATGTAATACGGCGGTTGTATCATAATACGGGATAAGATAAAACAGAGTTCTGCATATATCAAGACCATCGCGAGACAGGAGTGGAGAAGTGAAAGCAGAAGTAAGTAAGACCTCGTATTTTTGCGTGAGTACATTAAGAGTCGTCGGGTTTTGGTACGGTTGGATTTTTTGCCCGAAGGCAGGGTATGGGGAATAAAGGGGTATATAGCGGACGAATGGGGAAATCCTTCATGAGACGTGCATGATCCAAACATTCGATCCAATGTGGGGAGCTGGAGAAAGCCCCATGAACCGATGATGTTCGCCAAAGAAGTCAATCCGCTTGAGCCCCTTCTGCTTCTCTAATTCGCGATCATGGACACTGAGAATGCGTGAATAGCGTAGGTTGTACGCGGTGCTGACGCGATTCTGGGACGTTGGCGGTAGTTGG
>JAPEVF010001387.1:0-10334 GCA_029747585.1 Pleurotus djamor | reverse complement strand
TTGTCGAGACCATCGCGGATCTGAGAGAGTCGATTGGCTAGGGCTTTCAGGCTGTTGTCGTAATCGGGCTTGATGACCACATTGTGATTGTCCAGTTCATCCAGGTCGATTGTCTCCTCGACCATCTCAGAATATTTCCCAAGGACTTCATGATGTTCCTGCATGGTTGGTTATGAGCGAACGCATTCAACTCCATGAAAATCCTTACCCGTAATGTAACAAGGAAAGTCTCCTCTACTAATGGCTTGTATGATTCATTTTCGTACTGTAAGCCTTCCAAAGTCTCAATCAGACCAGCTAACTGCAAAGAAAGAGTAAACGACTTGGCCAGAGACATGGGAGAGTGATTGACCTTGGGGACAACTTGATATACACGGACAACATCATCAAGCGATGCGAGGAGGCGTTGAAAGCGCTTGCTTAGACGTCGCATGTCTGGTATGTATTTAAGATAGTCATCCTGATCGGGACACATCAATCACGACCACGAGAATGATACGGAAACAAAGTATTCACCTGAAGCGAGCGGCGAGCATTGGTCTCTTCCACAAACACCTGCACGAGGTTCTGCCTCTTGTCTGACGAAGTGAGTGAGCTGAGTGGACGCACGCAAGCAGCTGACTTACGAATCTCATGTAGGTTGATCAACGGTTGCTTGATCCAGGTTCCCAGTAAACGAGTGCCTTGAGCTGTCTTGCACTTGTTGAGCAACCCAAGTAGGGTCGTATTCCGAGTATTCGCCCCTGCATTTCCAGGGGCTTCCGTGAGATTGAGAGCGCGGAGGGCACTGGCATCCAGTTTCATAAACTGAGCAAGGTCATGGGTGCGTATTGTGTACGATTCATGGTTGCTGGGATCGGAAAGGAGCTGTAGGTATGTCACAAGGGCATTGAGTGCCCCAGGGGCGGTGGGCAAGTCCAGTTGCGCTGTGAAGTAGGTTCGTTAGACATATAGAAGACGTTCAATGTAGGCGAGAAACACACGGATAGCTTTTACAGGATCTGACGAAGTGCCGGCGGCGGCGGGCAGAGACTTTGGGGAGAGCAGTCGGATAATGTCCTCGGCGATGTTCTTGGACATGAATTCACCTGAAGACTCGGCGTGAGAGGAGGTACCACACGCTATGGATGGACTGACTAGGCTTTCGCTCGGTGATGACGATACCACAACGGTCAATAATCGACTTGAGGCCGTTTAGTTCGACATCTCGTTCGGTCTTCCCGGTCGAGGTCCCGGTCTGGATGACGGCCTCCTTGACAGAGAGTTGAATAATCAATGACTAGGAGATATTTTGAGTATGCTTATGAGAAGAGATTGGGGAATGGTCTACCTGTGTGTTGGAGAACAATTCGTCGTCCACGAACTCCGCGACACCAAGCTCTTGTGAACTAGCGTCAGCAAAGGCAACGCCCACCGTTTTGAGTTTAGCTTTCGAGCCGGCCGAAGCGGGTGCTGATGAAACCTTGATGGCCATAACGATTGGTGCAGAGGTCATATCAGACGATGAAAAGAGAAGGTCTTCAACGGCTTGAAGGTTTCCTGGAGATGCCTATAGACTCGTCGGCGGTCGTTGTGTGATGAGAAACCAAGACCAAACCTCTTTGTCGAGCATGAACTTCTTCTTGCCTTTCGCTTGACCAGGCTCAGGAACCCATATTTCTACTCGTAGCTGCTTGCTGGTTAACGAGTCGCGCAAAAGCATGGTAGCGAGGTTGGGCCTTAGAATAACAGAGGGTACGGTTTTGGCTCCGACTCCAAGGTGTTTGATAGCCGAGTTGGTGTGGAAAACGTGCGTCGCAGCGTAGAGTGCGTCTGGACCATAGCAGACGTAGTACTCGTCATAGTCAAAGAGACGAATAGTGCCTGTTTCGGGAGATTTCTTTGGAAGGCTATTGAAGAAAGACAGGAATCCAATATCGACGGTACCTACACGATCGTTCATTTGTTCAGCGCTTTGCAGAATGAAACGCAAGTACAAGTAGACCATACCCTTTTCTTTGTCTCCGCTATCTTTCCCTCCATACATCAGAGCCATTGGATGGAATGCTGATGTTTAGCTGGTGGTCGATGTGCAAGAAGCGATGTGACAAATCACGGTGTTACAGGGCGTGTCCGTGACGTGACCCATCGCGTAAGTGGCAACGCGCCCCTGCGGGCACGTTCTACAGTGAAGCTTTCCGGCAGTGCTGAATCTCTAGATTGAGCATGTATGGTCATGTCTACACAGAGCTTTCTAGTCGCCCTCACGTTCTTGGCGTTTCCGTGGTCACTCGTGAACATCCGAAATGGGGGGNAGCGATCTGGAAGCGACTTATGGTCTTCGTCGTCTTGGCAAACAAGAGAGCGAGAGCTGAGGAATGGCGCAGAAGGAACAGAAGGACGTAGACGAAAAAAAAGGAAAACAAAGAAAGCGAAANCGCCATCCTTCCCCTACGGCTGGGCACTACGAGATCACACAGTTTGAATATTGAATTTGAATCACAAGTACCTCAGTATATACCCTTCGTTCAAGGCGTATCGCGCGTCTAGGCACTGCTCGAACACTAGTTGTTGGAACCTATGGATGTGTTTATCCGCAAATCCCATTTGACTTGAATTTGACAGTGCCGACCTGAAGGAGATCTACTTCAAACCGACAATCTTATCTTATCAAAGTCACTCATAGCAAGAACAAACAAAAAGTATACAGCTTCAATAACGTGATGTGAAGGCTGCACCATGGTAAGTAGCGCACTATCCATGATGAGTAGAACCATAGTACGGAGCTTGCGCCTGGCCAACAGGTTGATATAAGGGCTCGTAATGGCCATTGCCAACGTCTATGGGCATTCCGAGAGTTAGAACGAACCCGGTTACATTAGAAGGGATGATCTACGCACACATGAACCCTCCCTGACCGTAGCGTTCTTCCGCTTGCATCTTCTTATAGATGAGCCAGAAGGCGTGCTACTCCAAGTCAGAACAAACCCCAATGAAAGCGCAGGGGACATACCAGATGGCCGGGAATGTAACCCAGGCTAGATATCATAGCTTGGCGTCAGCCGTTCGCTCATCATGTTTCCGCCTTGGGTACGTACATAGTCAAGCATATGTTGATGAGGAGGTCGCAGCTACAGCCAGTGACGAACGCGGCGGCTGCCGGTGGAAAGATAATTGCAACCTATGACGTCCCATTGACTACTAGGTGACGGATAAGAGGTACAATGTCACTTACGAGGATGAGAACAACGTCTGAAGAGCGAACCATTATTGTTTTGTGGGTGAGGAGAAGGCGTGAAGAAGCGTGCTCGAGGGATTATATAGCTCGTCGACGTCGAGGTTGAAGACTGCGCCGCAATGATTCCAGCGCGGGCTTGGTGCGTCTGGAAACTCCACGGGCGCTTGATTTGACCTCCGCAGTTTCTTCAGGCACAGATAAGATAAGCGAATCTACAATTCTCGGATGGCCAGTGTTGAGCGACTGAAACGCTGAAGCGCACAGAGCTCTGAACGGTTTTGAACAACGCAGCAGTCCCGCTTGGTCTTATTGTTCTCAATGGGCTTGTGCAACCCTACACCCTCACGAAAAGAGAATGAAAAGTTATATACGTGTAGCAACTCCTATTGACCCCTAGGAGCAATGACAGTGTCCGCCCGCGTCCTCTTTCTTCGGGACGGTTAACGTTCAGATATCGACATCCTTGGGAACTTCTTGCTTTGGAGAGACATCGTCGTATCACCAGTCATTAAGCTGCTCCTTGAGCTTGATCAAGTAGTAGAGGGAGGCTTCCACTGAAGTCGTTTACACCGGCAACAACATCGCCAGGCTTCCCTAGCGTATCTCCATCGTACCTCCAGAACTATTATTTCTATACTATGGACACTCTTCTTTAAAGCCTAGCACCCACCTACTTATTGTCGCTTTCCGTCTCATTCATACGTCAATGCAGCGGAAAGCTTAATGGACGCAATGAAAAAGGACTCGTGGCCACTCTAAGCATATTCTTCCTCCCTCTCACCATTGTCAACATCTGCCATGACACAAGAGATCCAGACGACGATATGCCCCCATACTCAGCTCCCACTTTATTCAAGAACTTATCCGACGGTGGATGAACTTGATAGTAAGATCGCAAAAGCCCAAATAGCTTATCAGGCGTGGTCAAAAGTTCCTCTCCAAGAGCGCATCGCCATCGGGCGCAAGTTCGTTGTGAGTTTGCTCAAGATTGATGATCATGATGTACAATGTCGTCCGATTGCGCTAGGATGCATTCCGGGAGATGGGGAAAGTCGAAGATGACATCCCGAAGTCGTTGGCCCTGGAAATGGGAAGGTGCGCATGCGAAAGTAACCTCATCGAGATTTACAGGTGTTCATAATCATCATGAAAATCAAGGCCAATCTCTCAAGGGGCTGGTGAAGTTCGTGGTTTCCTCGAACGAGCAGAATATCTGTTATCCATCGCCGCAACCTCGCTGGCCGATGTCTCATTGGAAACTACCGATAAGCCTGGGTTCAAGCGATTCATCAAACGGGTCCCCCAAGGCGTCGTGTTCATCATAGCGCCTTGGAAGTGAGTGATCCATTGCCGAGACCGTGGACTTTCCTGACGAGAGCTAGTTTTCCTTACCTAACCTCCGTCAATTCCATTCTACCAGCAATACTAGCTGGAAACGCGGTTCTCCTCAAACCCTCCCCACAAACGCCCACCACCGCCGAACGTATCGCCAAATGCTTCGAGATTGCTGGTCTACCAGCTGATGTCTTCCAAGTCCTCCATCTATCGAATGAATTGGTCTCGCACACAATCCAACACAAGTCCGTCAACTTTGTTTCTTTCACCGGGAGTGTGGTGAACGGTCAATCAGTCGAGAAAGCTGCGACGGAGTCCAAGACGTTCAAGGGTGTTGCGTTGGAGTTGGGAGGGAAGGATCCTGCGTATGTTCGGGCGGACGCTGATCTAGACTACACGGTTGCGGAACTGGTGGATGGTGCCTTCTTCAACTCTGGCCAAAGTTGCTGCGCTGTCGAGGTTCGTCTCCTAAGTTTTTTGCTGTCCATTGAAACCCCCTGAGGTCACGTTTCAGCGAATTTATGTCCATGAGTTCATCTACGATGCATTTGTCTCCAAGTTCGTTGATATAGTCAAGGTAAATGCTTCGAGCCGTCCTATTGGCAGAGTGTCCTAACGGAAATAGCAATACCGACTTGGAGACCCGACAGATAAAAATACGAATCTGGGTCCTGTCGTCAGCCTTGCCAGTGCTGAGCGTATTGCGAAACAAGTCACCGATGCTTGTAAGTGTGCTCGCGCGTTTCATTCTAATCGCTTCGATCTCAACCGTGTCCACCAGTGTCAAAGGGTGCGAAACCCCTCGTTCCGGAAGGCACTTTCCCCGCTGCCCAGCCGTAAGTCCTGGATCATATTCTAGCCTGGGTCATTCCGTGTCTCATCGTCCTCACCAACTATCAGAGGAACTACATACTTTGCGCCACAGGTCTTGGTTGATGTGGATCATTGTAAGTGAATACTATGTACTCGGATGAATCACCTTCTCTGATTTGGATCGCCAGCGATGGAGGTTATGACGGTCAGTTTCCATCCGCATCTTGCCTGGATCACATTAGTGACACCATGATGGCCGCACAGGAGGAGACTTTTGGACCCGTCGTCGGCATACAGAAGGTAAGCCCTGTCATACCTTTCGTCGCCACGGAGTTTGATTTTTCTTTCCTTGCAGGTTGCTTCGGATGATGAAGCCATCACTCTCATGAACGACTCCATCTACGGTCTCACCGCATCGGTTTGGACGAATGCTGAAGCCAATCTCGAATCTCAAGCGGCCTTCCTAAGGATATCAGACGATATCGAGACGGGCACAGTTTTCTTGAACAGGTGCGTATTTTAATTTTGGTTGGCATGGTGTCCTTCATCTTCAGCCTGAACGTATCTGCTTCATCGTATTTATAACTTGTATTTATCTCCGTAGGTGCGATTATCTCGACCCCGCCCTCGCGTGGACTGGCGTCAAACACAGTGGGCGCGGTGTGAGCTTGAGTAAATTTGGTATGCCCCATATATCTAGATACGCCCAGGGTCCATGCGGTTCACTAACTTTTGATGTTCTCCCAGGCTTCGACCAACTCACAAGACCTAAATCCATTCACATGAAGATAAAGACGAGTTAGATATGTCTAAGAAGTAGTCTGAGGACGAAATAGATGAGTACTTGTTTTATACCTACTTTCAGTGGTTCTGCCGATTCTCCGTAACATAAATATAATCATACATATCTTCAAGGTGAGCTCGCCACTTGTGGTCAATGATGGCCGTCACCGTCCTCACTGTACTTACCTCGTCCGGACAGCGAACGCCCGATACTTATCAGAAACCAGTACACCATCGCGGCTCGAACCCCTTCCAGCCTTATTCCCCCGTTTTCTTCTTTAACAGCGATGAATCAGGACGAATACATTTCCGTGCTCGAAGAGCCAAGTCAAGTCAATCAATTGATCAGTAAATATGGCCTTCGCTAAGCGATGCCAGTTTTCGTGATCGGTTTTTCGTAAGTTACGTTGCCGATAATAGTGTTTCATGCATTTGAAAACATTCACTCCCCAATTTAGAACACTGACAGCGACCTCCTCGAGTCTGTGCGCAAAGTTTGGTAAAACTGGGGTATCGACTCTTAGTTGCAGTTTCACAGTGAAATTGGTCGCACGCCTGCATCACACAGTGGAGGCTTCCTATTTACTCAGGTCAGGAAGCTCCGAAACTGTGGAAAATTTTCCATCATCTCATAGTGACTCAGTCGTGCTTCGCAAGGTGTATCAATGCATCATGATCCTAAGTGCTCCTCAATTCAACAGGATTATCTTCCTTCCCCACTTTGTGTTGAGGGTTGTTTAGGATACGAGTCGAAGCCGGTACTATCTATTTTATTCTCTCATTACGCTCTGATTTTCATCAAAGGGATTGTCATTCAGTCCCACCCCAACTTATGGATCATGCGTATTACTTGATACCATCAAGCTTACTGACCACCTCCAACAGCGGTGATTGCGTCAAGTTTCCTTCCCTTGGAGCTAGAAATCGTGCTGTGCATATATATATGTACAAGTCCAGTCGAGGCTTCGGATCGTACTATCCCCTTGTTTCTCCCTCTTTTATCGACATGGATAACGGCGAAATATGTGGTCTCCCCCACAAGGCAACCGAACTTCTGTAGGTGCCCGTTGCCTTTACATCGTCTCCGCTGAACCCATATTTTGTAGAATGGGCCCGTTGGTGAGCGCGACTCAGAACTGTCTAACCGTAGGTCACCCTTGACCTCCATTTTAGGCTCTTGGGTACATGTTCGGTTGCTTAATATTCGGCATGTTAATCGTCCAAATATGTGAGTGGCCCAATAATTGTAACTTTCACCACCAGCTGAGCATCTGCTCGCAGTCTGGTACCACGTCAACTTTCCCAAAGATCTACTCGGCATACGAATCGTAGGTTCGCGCAGCTACTTTACTATTTCCCTACGTTCTATGTGAACCTGGGTCGCAGTCTGGGCATCGTTCTTCCTTTCCTTTGGGTTCACTGTGATCAGTAGTGCCGCCGCTTGGGGGCAATTTGGTCGAGGCTGGGGTGTTTGCGACGTCCTCATATACATCGACCGTTCGTGGGCTTCTTTCCCTCCGGTGAACGGCGTCTGTGAGTGTCTACCAATCCAACCAACTCCGTTCCCGTTTGACGTCCCCAGTGGGAATGATAACAGAGATCTTCTTTGCCTGGCGAATCTATCAGCTGATGAATAACCCGTGGCTTTCACTTTTTATCTCCTCTGTAAGCGGTGCTAATGCCCTGGAATTCGGTAACATACCCCCTGACCACACTGACAGTTGGCCGTGCTACAATGTGCCATTACGTTCTACTTTGATATCTATGTAACACTGAACTTTAACGCCTCTAATTGCAACTATCTCTGACCCTCTATTGCAGGTCATGCTCCACGGCGTCACCTATGAAGCGCTTTTGAGCCGTGATCCTTATATCGTTGTAAGATCAACGGGCCCACACTATTCTCTTCCGCTCTCAACGCAGCTAGGTATGGCTCGTTTCCAGTCTTGTCTGTGACCTTGTCATTACCGCAGCTATGCTCAGAATCGTAAGTCACCCATCTGGATTTACCAAGCAGCCTCTAATCAGTTGCAGCTCCTCAAAGCGCGCAATGACAGCCACTTCAAGCCCACATTGGCCATGTTAAGCAATGTTATCAAATACACCGTAGAAGCGGGTCTGATCACCTCCGTATGGGCTATCGTTCAGCTTATTGTCTGGGTGAAAACCCCCACTTATGGGTTTCATCTCTTTTTGTGAGTGCCCTAAAGGCTCCTATAATAACCTCCTTTCTCAACTCGACTTAGCTTTGTCACGCGCGGCCGACTGTGAGCACGAGCCCCTCGTTTCGTTTCAGTCTGCGAGCTCACAAGTTGCTAATATTGACAAGGTACTCAAACTGGCTACTTACAACACTGAACTCAAGATCCTATGTCTCCCGCAACCCACGGTCTGTGATGGACGTGACGAGATCCCAAACACGGCCTACCATCTGGGGTGGTATTGCCGCTGTTGATGATCGTAAAATTGTCGAGCGACTCGCTACAGCAATCAATGTCGACACCACTACCGAAATTCATTACGATGGCCATGAACTGGGCAATATCAATTTAACAGTGGGTTTCTCTATTCACCTGATTGTGTGCTTCCCTTCAACCGATTTTCACCAGCAGAAATCCAAGGCTTCGAATTAGTAAGAGTGGACGACACATCGCTTTTCACAATTTTACCATGTTTTTATCTCACGATGTCACTCCTGCACCTGGTGGTTTCTCACCTCTTTATTACACAATCGATCTTATCATCATAACTTCAGTATGGCTATGGCATCAACGACACTGCTAACGCAAATACGAGGGCTTGTGAAGGTGGATCTTGACTCTATGGACCCAGATATCGCTATCCTCCATACGACCTCTGGGGAGTCATTTGGCGATATGACATCCAATCAGGCGATCGTCTATAATGAGGCCACCAGGCCGGAGAAGAAGCACTTGGTGGAGCAAGCAATTGGATTAGCCCAGTCGGAAGGCAAAGAAAACGAACAACGCCTGATTGACCGCGCTCTCCGTATCCTGGTCAGCTCCCTATATCCTTGCTGTTCCTCGGCACTGATGTAGACAGACCGTATTGTTGGCGAAAGGAGTGTATCCTCATTTGAGTGGTAACGTCCACGCTCAAACATCGCCGTCGGCCGCACATGACACGGACGAAACCATCCAAGAAGCTGAAGAACTGGTCTCTTTGTTCGGCGACCATGGGATTCCAAAGTGCGTCACTATGGCGTATATTACGCGAAGCTGATGTCCGGACTGATTCGGCAGGGACCGCGTTTGCATCAAGATTCCAGCAACGCCGGAGTCCCTCATCGCATGTCGGTCTCTCGCAAATAAGGGGATACAGACACTGGCAACTTGTTTATTCTCTTTGGCCCAAGCAGCAGCAGCCTCCGAAGCAAACTGCGTCTACGTGGCCCCATATTTCAACGGTCAGCTAAATTACTCGATAAACAAGTCACCACTCATACTTGGCTTCAGAACTAAGAGTCCATTTTGAGCCTAATCTCTGGCGTGCATACCAGAATGCTGACCACCCAATGTGCTCAGTTATTGCATCCATCGTCAATTACTTCAAGCAAACCAAAAGCAAAACACTCGTCATGCCGGCTAGGTGCGTGCGCCTCTCCGTCGAGGCGTATTGTGCCACTCATAAGTGGTGCAGTATCGTCACCAGCGACGAAGTTATCACGCTGACGAGGCTTGCGCCTGACCACTTGACCTTATCCCCCTCCGTCCTCAGTCAACTCTCTGAGAAAACCGCTGTCGACCCAGGGTCACTTGAGCCCATGCCCTTGCGCGGCGACGCCCCCCCTTCACTGCCTGGTACGTGGCACTCTCAATCAAGTTTACTTGCGGTGGTTGTCAAACTGGACATTTAGGTTTGTTAGCTAACAACGGCCAGCTATTACGTGAAGCGCTTCTCAAGGACAAGGAGACAACGAGAAAACTAGAGGATGCATTGAAGATATTCAAAGAGCGAGAGGACTTCACAAAAGCATATATCAAAAGCCTGCTATGAATGATGGGTTATGGAGAGATGAAAATGAATGTGCAGATGAACGATTCACAATAAAAGAAAGAAAATTGGTGGCCAGTCAAAATAAAGAGGGGGATGTTCTACATATACGTACAAACCAGGAAGTAAATGCAATCAGATTCGGAAAAGACATACATCATAATCATATGAA
>JAPEVF010001386.1:0-10342 GCA_029747585.1 Pleurotus djamor | reverse complement strand
ACACTACCATCTCATCCCTCAGGACACCGTAAGGGAACCACGTGAGTCATAATAGACTTCTCCTCGTACACGCAGTCATCTCAACTCCCTCCAGCGAAAGCTCCCGACGCCTTCGTGAAGCTCGATCCAGCCTTGTTAAACACTTCGTATGGCCGTTTCCTCCGGAAGACGCCTGCGGTTATTCTTCGCGCTCTAAGCATCTCTCTGGAGCTCGGAATGCCTATCACGATTACTACTCTGGATAAATCAATAGCCCCATTAATGCCCTACGCTAGGACCCGCAATAATTGGCACCTCGGCGATGTCGTTTACCTTGGAACCATGCCTGACGGTCGCCAGCAAGTACTCCACGTCACACATAATTGACTGTATGTTTTCTGTTCTTCAAAAGCATCGTCTCAGTTCATTGACCCTTGGTTCAAGACCTTAAAGCCTCACCTAAAAGACGACTCGTCATAAAAATCTTCTCTGACTACGGCCCATACCTTTCGACCTTTGTTCGCCCTAGAACCTTCGCATTCCTTTCGCTTGCTGCTTACTCCACGGACGCCATTTGAACACTTAATGAAGCATAACGTATTACATGACGCACGATATGTTAACGGACTTTACGACTTCGTCATGCCTTGATGCATCTCTGTATATATACATAATAAACTCTAGAAATTTCAGACTTTGCCCGCTGTCTCCGCACGCACTCCCACTGGAACTTCAATCGCCTGATGACGCCGAAGGGTTAACTTTCGCTGGGTTATGCTCGCCTCCAGAAGCCCTGCTATTTCTACCGCCCTCTCTGTTCACTTCAAACAGGAATCTCCATTTGCTCTGATGCGGGGTCATTCCCTCATCCCCCCACCGCCAGTCAATCTTTTGTCCGTATTGCCAGTCGCGTTTCGCTGCAATAACGATTAGTGATTATATCTTGTCGCACGAAGCTCGATGTACGCACTTCCACTCAAAGTAAATTCTTTCCCTCTAATAATTACAGGATCTGTACCTGGGGAAATGACGTCGCCGAGCAGAATAGCCTCTACCGCAGACTATGCAGTAGGTGTATGCGCGTTAATTTGCTTGTTCAAACGTTCATGCTCCAGATGAAACACTCGTACTTACAGAAATCTGGTGTTGATAGAGAAAGTATATGGTCAAGTCTTCGACGGTTGCTTTTCTAAAGGAAGATATCAAGGCTCTGTATTCAACCACTACCACCTCGTACGTACCTGTCCTTCGTGTGGATCATGACTTGGAGCACGCATGAAGTATGTGCAGTGGCATAATTGGACATTTCAGCGTCGGTAAGGGCCAAAAGAACGGCGCGGTTAAGAGGTAGAGTATAGTGATGGATCATACTGAGAAGGAAGTACCTGTCGAAGGTGCGTCGAAGCTAAGTCGAAGCATCGATTCTTTGAATTTACTTCCAGAATGGTCCTGATAGGAGATAGTCACGTGAAGCAGATAGGGGTTTGGTTCGACTGAGCTCTCCTTTACCGTCTTCTTGCCGTCCTCATCTGTGATCTCACGTATCCGCTTCGCCTGTGTCCAGACTGCTGCTTCATAACACCCACACCTCTGGTTTGCTTTAACTCGCAACCCTTTGGAACTTGGAGCTTTGTGGCTTATCCGACAGTTTCCTTCATCTTCATCGTCGGTCGACTGCCGCATCAGCGAGATGTATGGACCCATCCTCAAGCTTACTGGCGTGGACCCTGCCTTCTGCGTCGGTGTATATCTATGGAGACAGCCTAATGTATTCAAGGCGTCTTTGGTCAGTGTCTCGATGCTTGACACTCGCCAATGATTCCTTAGTTTCAAGCTGCAGATCGCCATGGGTCTATCGTGGTATCATCCAACTATTATGAAAGGCGTACGATCTGGCAGACCGGACTACTGCCTACTCTCTTGTGCTCCTTCTCGCCTAGGCCCGATGTCCTTGGACTCTATCGCCCCGTGGTGGTGCCCTCTCAGCACCTCCAAGTTCACCGTTGAATTCACCAAGCCGATGGTTCCACGGCTATCCTCCGACGGCTCAGAAATTTATACTCTTCGATGTAACCGCAGCAATCGCACTGACCACTCGCCGCCCAATTCTTCCGATGTCTCTCCATTGATACCCAGCTCGGTCGCACTTTCTTCTGACACAAGGGTGGTGCTGCCTATCAATGCGCCAAAGCGTCGATTCGCGCCGCCGTCCGACGAGATGATCCTCCTTTGGCAAGACCTAGAAAAGGCCGTTCAAAATTCGTTTCCACAGACGGCTGAAGATTCGCCTTCACCTTTCCCCCTGCCTACGATTCGTATCATCCCCTCCGAAGGCTCCTACCAACAGTCGTCTGAAACTCTCACTTATACCACCCCGCTTCGATATCCACTAGATGGGGCTGGCATCTCGCATCTCGCCGTACTCTAGGATACCCCAAGTGTCAGATCCGAACGCCGCACCCTCGTTTCAAGCCGACGTAGCTTTCACCCAGTGCTCTCAGAGGACTCCCTTCAGTTGGTCGACTCGAGATAGCCGGCTGTACACGCGGTGGAGGTTCAACGGGGTAAATTCGCCAAAGGCTTCACATTGGCGTGTCGTCACATTCTGTCTCAAGAGATACATCGATCTTCTTCCATTCTTTCTCTGGTACCACATCGTAAACAATAGAGACGAGGGTAAAATTCAAGACCCTTAGCTTGTACGCGTAGAAGTATCTGGTATGCATAATGCCCTTTGATCAACCAGGGCGGTCCCCTTGCGATTCTTCCATGCTTTCATCGATGCGGTTTTATCTTTTACCCTTCTTGTGTATTTATTTCCCCGTTTTATAATTATTCATGGATTCAAGGTCGTGTAACATGCACACATCTGTGCGATAGATGAGGAGCCGATAATACGACCGGCAAAGATTTATGACTCTTTCGCCGTAGGAGTTTTGAGAACCTCGGACGGTGCACAACTATTGTTTTCGACTGCCTCGTGTTTCTGGAGTGAGTGAACCTCCCTTCTTGCCTCCGCACGCTGCATGAGCCACATACCAAGGGGATAAAATTTCCCAATCGTCATCCGGACCAATCTCAACCCCGCAGAGGGCCATTTAGGTGACACTCACAAGACAATAAGAATTCGCATTCAGATAAGATTAAGGGTACCTATGATCCACCTACGTTGAGCAGCGATATGCAGTAGCCTAGCCTCCGAGTCCGCCGTCGGGACCTGTGGTGTCCAAGCCCATCGCCCATCAACCTCTAAGTCGAAGGACAGCGAAGAGATCTAGGAACTCTAGGAACAGACATCAATTGTCCCAGAAATTTGACGTCGCAGGTACGCCAATGTCCCCGGTTCCGTTAGAAAACGCCAAATTGAAGGTCACATACCTGGCTTATTGTCTTGCATCCTGACTTCGAAAAGCGCCGGTGGCAAGCGCCCAACTACATCATACCGCCGAGGTCCTGCTTATTGTCTTTGGAAAAGCACACGGTTGCTTCGCACAGCGTGCTAAACCAAGATGAGGGTTATAACCTCGCCACTGGGAATGCTATTTCAGTGTCCGAAACAAAAAGCAAGTTGCTCGGAACTTGTTATTGGATCGGGCAAGTATCCGATGGCGGAGGAGGGTAGAGGAACCTGAGCGAGAGGAAGTAGGGATCGTCAAAGTTATAAAAGGACGAGGATAGAGAGCGAATAGACCTCAGGTTGACATTCAATCTTCGCCTATCAGACAACAAGTCTCCTACTAGCCTTTGGCTCATCGGTGTTCATCCTCTTATCATCACACTTACCACCACCAATCAAAAAGACATGGACGCCTTCTCCACCATCGCATCCTTCTTCTCCACCGCCCCCTCAAAATCCGAGGACACCACCGTCGGTCTACCACCCGCAGACGAAGAGAGCTCCGGCTCTGGTGGAGGAGCCTACTGTGTCATTGCCTAAGCGCAAGCGCCATAACATTGCCCATGTGCAGATTCTTCGATGCCAACAGTGAGTTACTCCTCGATCATCGCGGTTAAGAATAGCAAACTTACATGGATCTCCCAGATATAGCATTGCATCATCACTATTATTATTATTAACATTCGACCTTCGCAAGACTGCTATTCGAGTTGTAGGGGTGCCTGTATGATTAGACAGATGGGAGTTTGGGATCCGCACACATCTGGGTTTCTTTTGGGGATAGTTTTCGCATTGCATTGCATTTGTATTTCATAGATCGCGTATTGTGCGTCTCTCATGGACGTATTGCGATCACTGTAACACGTTTTATCTCTTCGTGCAGCACGAGCTTCAGTAAATTCCAAAGCAAAGACTCAGATAGTGAGCTCACCAAGTTCTCAGTCTCCGTCACAGTTAAGAGGATCGCCCAGTCAATTCTGAGCGTCCTATCCCATCTGAAGCGATTTGGAGGCGATTTGATATAGGATTTCCTAGCAGAAGCAGCGAGCGCGACAGCATCTGTTTTGTTTTCATGCAAACCCAAGAGACTTCATCTGTTTGTTAGGGACAGACAGTCTCAGATGGAAATAAGTAGTTCATTGGCGCGAACTTTGGAGTCAAGCTAGTCAAGTCGGTTCGAAGAGAAAATGCAGTCGGTAAGCGCCCGAACATGTTACCATGGTTACCACGTACCCCGTAGAATCGTACTTCGGCGACCTGCTCCTGGTTTATCCTTGATTCGTTCGCGTTCAGCCGTTCAGCCGCCTTGTGGTATCTTTTGTACTGTCGTAATCGTATTGAAGCCTCGAAGCGGTCTTGAATATGGCCAGCATGCGCGAGACTCCGTCTATCTTCTGTTCTCTCGTGTCGCGACTACGGCGGTCCTCCAAACTTAATGACAGAACACATGCAAAAGAACGAAAACTCGGAGAGTATCAAATATAACGTCAATAGGAACCCATTTTCGAACGTGGATTCTGACGCTTCCTTGCGTGGTGCAGGCTTCTCAAGCTTGTCACCTGCATATGTGAATGTTTCTTATCTTTCATCATAACGAGGTCTTGTGGCTGATCTACCGTTAGGTTGCTCATATTTGGAATCATTCAATCACTATGGCATCTGGAAGCCCACCGCGACCCTCGGCATCTTCGCAGTACGCGGTGACACTTCCTTCTGCTCACCTCGGTGGAACCGATGTGGTGCCACATGGAACCATTGCTCGTGGTCCCGGGTGAATCGCCTTGCTAAATGAAGCCTTTATTGAATTCGGTCATCGACTAGTATCAGCCATGCAGCCTGTGGAGTATAAAAGCACTGTTTTGAAGCACAATTACAGACGCAACTGCTCAAGTCGTTTATCCTCGTCATGAAGTGGCTTTCTACTCTCCTCCTTGTTGCTTTGGCTGGCGTTCAAGCCGCACCTGCTGCGGACTCGGAGACGTCGACGCTTTCGAAGCGAGCTTTGCCCAAGGGCATGGATGTATCTGGATACCAGCCTGGTATCAATTGGAGCTCGGTCAAGGCTCAGGGCATCGAGTTTGCCTTCATCAAGGCCACCGAGGGTACTTGTAAGTTTCTTCTCGCGTGCCGTCGGCAATTATGGCTTCGCTGAATTTCATCATTTTTAGCGTATCGTAACCCGGAATTCTCTAGCCAATACACCGGAGCAACCAACATCGGTATCATTCGTGGCGGATACCACTTTGCTCGCCCTGACATCTCGTCTGGCGCGGCACAGGCAAACTTCTTCCTTGCTCACGGAGGTAGGTCTTCTCATACTGCATGGATTCGATCTCATTTATGGTTTTTCCGTAGGTGGGTGGTCCGCTGATGGCATCACGCTTCCTGGTGCGCTGGACATTGAATGTACGCATTTTTGCTCTCGGCGTGATATCCTCCTGACAATATCCTACCGTTGGCAGACAACCCATACGGAGCCACATGCTTCGGCCTGAGCGCTGCGTCCATGGTCAACTGGATCAGGGACTTCTCCAACACCTACCATGCCGCCACGACAAGGTATGCATTTACGCTTCCAGTGTCATTGAAAGCGGGTGTTAATTGCGCTCCTTTCCAGATATCCTAGTATGAACCGGAGCCTTCTACTGCTTGACTCTCGTTAACAATGTTCTTAGTCATTTACAGCACGACTGACTGGTGGAAGACATGCACTGGAAATAGCGCTGCATTCGCCTCTACTAACCCTCTCTGGATTGCCCGATATGCATCGGCTATCGGTACCCTCCCTGCAGGATATGCGTAAGACCACCTCAGCCTCCAATGCACTCGAAAAACTTTACTGACGAACCTCTCCTCTCCCTTATGTAGGTACACGACCTTCTGGCAATACGCTGACTCTGGTGCTGTTCCCGGAGATCAAGACTACTTCAACGGCGATAGCGCTGGCTTGAAACGGTAGGTTCACTTCTGCAAAGTACCTCGAAGAGAGACTGACATGAACTGATAGCATGGCATTGGGACATTGATTTTGCCGACACCCGAGCCAAACTGGAGGCAGTGTATTGGTCTATAGCACCCGCTTTAGCCTTGAGATAACACGTTTCGTCTGTGACCACAAAATTCATGCAATCCAAAACCCTTCGTATCTGACCTTTCCCGTCCCGTCCCGACGTCTTGGACGACGGTCCTGCACCAACCTCCTCTCAGTCTTAGCTTCTCCGAACAGCTCTTCGGCACGCTCTCAATCAGAAACAACCATACTCTTTCGTGGCGTAGACTCGAATCCAGCCTCATTGATGAGAGAATGTCAGCTGAAAGCGCCCGTACTTCTGCGCTTTATCTCCTTCACCCTTGGAACTGAGACGCCATCGTCATTAACGGGAACGAGCTAGTACTTCCTACCTCTGTTCCTGATCCTTCCAAACCATATGTCGCGGATGATAGATAGGTCCCATTCAAATGTCTTTCGACGTCGCTTGTACCATAAGTACTCACCGCATCGTTAGGGCATGCAACGCCGTTATCGAAGAGATTTGCACCCACGATGTTCATGTTCCAGGAACAGGCTTTCGAGGTTCTCCCGTAATCTGTCGGCAAAGTCGTTGACCAGTGACCAACGAAAGTATATAAACACCTTCACTGAAACTTTCCAGAGGCATCACAAACCTCATCCTTCCACAAACATGCCAGCTCTCACTGAGTCTTTGCTGTTTCTCGTCCTGACGGCTACGACCATTCTTGCCTCGAGCCCTGTATGTCCACCTTCCACAATATCAATTTCCTCACCTGTACTCTTGATTCTGACATCGTTGTATACTCTATTTATCAGGCATTGTCTTCTTCTGAATCCCTTATCCGCCGAGACCCCCCTGGTTGGACGTCTCAAGGATGCTTTACGTACGTCCGAGCGCACACTGCTTCCCTCGCTGAGCTAATTTCGAGATGAATGCACCAGTGACGCTCCCGGGTCCAGAACGCTGCAGGGCCGTTTCACCATCCAACCCGAAACCATGAGCGTCGAGACATGTACTTCATTCTGCTTTGGCCAAGGTTTTAACATTGCTGGCGTCGAATTCGGTATTGAGTGCTGTGAGTTCTAGTTTTCGTGATGTGCCATATTGTATTGACACTAACTCTGCTCCCTGGTAGACTGCGATCGGGCCCTCCAACGCCCTGGTGCCCCCACAGATGCGAGTGAATGTAATATGCCTTGCTCAGGAAATGAGGAGGAGACCTGTGGTGCTCCTGATCGAATTAACATCTATAAAACCGACGCTCCAGGACCGAGTACGCCAGCCGTCGTTTCCGGATGGGAATATCAAGGATGCTTCACGTGGGTCGCTCAAGTTGTTCCCTCTAATA
Source organism: Pleurotus djamor (assembly GCA_029747585.1). Taxonomy (NCBI): domain Eukaryota; kingdom Fungi; phylum Basidiomycota; class Agaricomycetes; order Agaricales; family Pleurotaceae; genus Pleurotus; species Pleurotus djamor. The sequence goes on along the minus strand of JAPEVF010001386.1, from coordinate 2,604 downwards.
TATCTGGTCAAACTAATTGTTCCGCTGCTCTTGGTTGATTCCCTTCAATTTCGATTGATTTTGGATGGAATTTTCCACCACAGCGATAATGTCAACACTCGTACATTTGAAAGATTGATTCTAGTCAATGCCGGTGTCAGCATCGAGAAATGCATCGCAACTTGCCTCAATAACGGGTTCACTTACGCTGGCATGGAATTTACCAACGAATGTTGTGAGTGAGAAGCCAACACAGTCAACGCTTATGGTTGAAATGCTGACCGAAGCCTATTAGACTGTGGTAACAGTCTTACCATTGGATTACCGAGGCCGGACAGCGAGTGCTCGATGACCTGCCAAGCAGACCGTACAGAGTTTTGTGGAGCTCGAGATCGTCTCACGGTGTATAAAGCACCTCAAGCGCCTCCTCCAGTCATCCCACCTTGCGAAGACAAACCATTCAACTTATGCTGCGCCTCAGTCACAGAGTGGTCCGCTAACATCCCCCTCTTCGAAGGTTGCCACTACACCGCACCAAGTCTTTCTGAATTAGATGGAATCTCATGTGGTCCTCGCCCTCGGACTGGCTGGTGAGTGTAGCGAGTTCCCCACAAGTTCCCTGCCCAAAATTCGCCTGGTACTGACACAATGAACCAAATCAACATAGCCGGTCCGATCTAGTAGAAACCTGCTGCGTTGATTTCTTGGTACGCAGTGAGTAACCTAGCACTCGACCTAACTTATGGGGGCCTAATATTTTCTCCGTTGTTCAGCCGGCTGCGGCCGTCAGATTGGCACCGCTTGCGCAGCACCCTTCTAGGATGGCGTTGGGGAGTTCTCTCGATCGAAGCCATACTCTAGTTATCTGTTATCCTGGGTTTAATGGATGAATTTCACTCAGTTGGATGTATCATTGAGTCCCGCCATAATTTTCGACCAAGTCGTGATCCCTGCGTCAATCACTCGTGCTGTAAGCGATTGCACTGGATGAACGATTGGATGTATTTTCGGGCACGATCGTGAATTGTTCGCATGGGAAATACAGTTCCATCACTGAGTAAAAAAACTTTGGTGGATTCTAGTATGGAGCGCCGCAACTTTGATGTTAGAGATAGACCGTCATAGGGAGACCCCATCCAGCGGATACCATTCCGACTCCAGGAGACGCGATATACTGACGGGATAATCAGCGGATTCATCACACTGATAGCTAATCACCCACATCCGTGATCGATTCGAAGTTAATAGTCAGTGCGGCGCCACGACTGGTGGTCCACCAGACGACGTAACTGAGAAGGAAGGACATGGATCAGGGCATGATACCAATGGCAAGAAGCTGAAGAATTACGTCGTTGCGGTGGTAGGCGAAGTTTGGATGGGGACCCGTGCCGAGCCCCAATCCTGCCCTGCGACACCGAGTGACTCTAAACCAGTAACGGGGATGAACGCTTTGACCGCAACAGCTCTGAGGTTGGAGTTCTGGTTATAAATTTCGTTCACCATATTGTAGGCAGAGATATAAGCAGACTAACAATCAAGGATTAGCGCTTTAGCATTGACCGATTTTTTTCAAGGACAAACTCACGGTTGAGTAGTCTGGGCCTGTGGTTCCTACGTAATGACCACTGGTGGAGACGCTGTGGTCATGACGAGCAGCGGCTTCAACAATCCATGAGATCAAGACACCGACACCAATGACGACGAGGCCAGTGATAAAGATGGGGTCAGGACCAAGCTGCCGGCTAAGGACTCCGGGTTGGGGCTCTAATCCTTTCTCCTCGCGTTCGACAGCGAGAGCGGCGGCGAAGAGAGCAACTTGGAGTGCAGCCATGATTGGGATGATGTGAGATTTGAGTAGCATGCTCATTGCTGGAGCCTGGGGACGAATGGGAGAAAAATTCAGAAGTAGTTTGATGACTCTTGACAGAGAACCANGGGGGGGCTTTTATACCCAAGGCTTATGTCAGGTCGTTCGACTGGCGAGAAAATGACTTGTGTTTCTGACAGTCATAGCCGCAATACAGAGAAGGAGAGTGATCTCTACTCGCCTGTTGACTTAGGGGGTCATCCCTAGACACCTGTGGAAGGGTCAGTCAACCTGAACACTAAAATGGTCATTTTCAGCACGGTATAGGGCATCGCAATGTCCGGCATAGAAGTTCGGCGCTCACTATGAAATTGCCGATGACAGGCACCAACGTGTAAAAAGAGACGCTTGCGAAGGCTCTGTAGTAAGTAGCACTGCTGACATAATCAAATAAGCCAACGCGGCTTATCGTGAACCGATTTTGGTCAGTGAAAAACTTTACACACCGTATAATAGGCAGTCTGACTGCAAGTTAATTTAGAATATGCTCGAAAATATGCTTGGGATAAAGCTGAGGGCCGGAGACAAAATAAACTCACGATATGTCTCCAATATGACTCAGGGGATTATGGAAGGGCTATAGGAGTCCGATTAGGAGAAAATACAAAATAAATTCGGAATGGGTTCGAAATGCGCCGGAAATGGGATGAGGGTATTCCCCTTGAGATTATCGTGATCATATACAGTGTAGAGGTGAATTCTGACCAAAATATGCTTTCAATATGTCCAAAGAGCATATTGCAAGGTCATGCGGTGAT
>JAPEVF010001385.1:0-10363 GCA_029747585.1 Pleurotus djamor | reverse complement strand
GAAATCCTGGGGCTGAGGTCTTTCAAGCTTAGAGCCTTTATATCCACACTATTGGATAATCACGACACTAGATGGAGAAGATGTTCTACCCATATATTCGAGAATAACACTCTTTATAGCATATCCGAACAGCATCCGAATTGTCGCTACCGCTCACCACACGATGCTTCATTTCGACTGCAGCCGGTGGAGTTCCCAGCACTGAGGAGGCATAGTCTGAGTGCTGCCAGGTTGATTGACTTCGCTTGCGGTTCCTTCCTCGTATCATTGGCTATCGTTGGTAGATTATTCGTTTCCGCCCTTGGTAGTTGTTAGAACCCAATCCCGAGAGACAGGGGGGAGCGGGATTCGAACGGCGTTGGTCGTGAAAGAGGAGAGGATGAATCCGAATGAACGACGAACAGCGTTCAGGAACGAAGAGACGGACTTGCGACAGCAACGACTGAGGAGCAGCGTTGTGTCCACAGGCACTCTCGTGTCCGGGATTCGGGATTCGTGAGGACGGAGGAGGAGCGAGGGATGAATCCCGCAAGGAAAAGGGGAGAAACGTTTATATTCGAACTAAGGAGCAATGAACAAGAATAGCTACTATATATACTGAGTGCCTCATGTATAGCATGAGGCGCGGCTAAGGTGAACAATGAGACTTTGTACATAAGTGAACACCAATGTAACGAAATATTTATATTCCATAGGGGTCATTCCTATATGACCCCCTAATGATTACATAACATGACTATTTAAGCAGATGCGGACCCTTATTGGTCCGCATCTTTCTACTTTGTACTATCGCGCTACGCTACATCACCGAATATACATCGGTTCAGTGTACTTGCGCGAACACAAGTAAGAACGAGTCTTACACTTTTTTACACTTTCCACAAAGATATTCGGCGATGCCGCCAAAAGGAAAAACGTCTGGGATTGCGCGGGGAACAGCGAGGACTAGAACCTCAATGAGAAACGAACCGGTGGCAACTACGCCACCAGCTCAACGAGTATCTTCACCGTCAGCATTATCTGACGCGTATATCACTCCAATTCCGGAGTTGAGACCGGAATCGCAAACAGGCGATACTGGAGACGCGCCGGTGACGGGATTGATGGTGGACCCACAACCAGCCGAAACTGGTAGTTCGGCTATGGGTGGGAATAGAAGGCTTCCCACAGGTCAAAGCGGGGCGGGACCTGCTTCGAATGTGGTGGAACAGAATGTTCCAGTTGCAACTCAGAGAGTACCACAACCAACGTCGACAACGACGAACCAGGATGTTGAATATCAATGATTCGAACAAATGGCGAATCGATGGATGAATGAAGGATTAGAAAACTGTCTAGCGACGATGATTGCAACCACAATCACGGCAAATATGCCCGGTTCTCGTAGGACATCGAGAAGGTCGTCGAGGGCATCCTCGAATCGTTCAGAAGCGCATTTGACCCCCAAACGACATGAGGTTGACATGCCTGCGTCGCATGTTACGGTGCCAAGCAAAACTGAGCCCATTTCTCAGGGTTTTACCATAAGGGATGTTCCGGCTAGAATGTCGCAAAGACAGTTTGACAAATCACGACGAAATTACCCTGAATCTCAGGGTAGCGTGAACGAGGAAGTTGACAGACAGGAAGGGTCGTCTAAGACACGACCGGCACCAATCCGAGAAACGACTAACGTTTCCAATATGGAGGAAGCTCTCGATGCGGCAGATCAAGCATTGGGTAGTCTCGAAAGTAGACTTATGCTGTCATCCCTTAAGAATAGCGACTTCATTAGTTGAGTTGCAATGCAACAGATGAGGAACGAACAAGTCGCGAGGGGCGACCCAAACCCAGGACCACACTATGGGGTAATGTTTAATACATTAGATCAACCCATAGCAGTAGCCCTTATTCCAGACAGGAATGGTACGCCTACCCAGCGTAAAGTGCTGTGTAATTCACAAGGAATACCCTTGCGAGTATTAGATGAGGATGAGGAGATCAAGATCAAGGAACCGGTCAGGAGCCACGGAGGTAATAGACCTCAGAGGAACAACGGGCCGAATCAAGCACGATTCAGCAATGATAGGACACACGATACAAGTGTGGCGAATAATGCCACACGAGAGAGACAAGACACGGGGGTAACAAATCGTGCGCAGACACGAGAAAATAGCGTTCCAAGAGGAACGAGTGTGATTTCCAATCTATGGGATGACGATGACCATAGAAGAGATACATCATACCGTCTGAGGACGGAAGAAATTCAGAACTTACAACGTTCGGAGAAAAACGCAGATTTGATGCGATTTTTGGATAAAGAACATTGTAAATTCGAACGATGGATTAATGCAAGTCTGAGTAGAAGACCAGACGTTCCCCCGGGATCAAAAATCTCAGCCAATATTCCGAAGGCAGAGAAGTATGGAGGGGATTCGGATTGTGATACATTCGATGAATGGCTGAAATCATACATTCGATGGTTGACACTCAACCAGTACGGAGGTCCAGAAAGGGAATGGGAGAGAGTATCCTTGACTGGATCTCATCTGGAGGGACCCGCGTTGAAATGGTTCAACGATGAAGTGAGCCACTATGCGGGAAGCGAACAAGAGTGGACGTTCGCAGAAGTGATCAAGGGACTATATGACAGGTTCATACAACCAACGGTCATGCAAGACGCGACAAGGCGGTTCGAACGCACACAGTTTAATCATACACTGGGAGTCTTGGCTTTCTACCAAGACTTGGAAACAAACGCGTCGTTGATGGTTGAACGACCGAATCCATATACGTTCAAGAGGGCATTTGTGAACGGACTTCCTTATTATATAAGGAGTGAATTATTTCGGGGGAGTTACTCGCCGGAAGCTTCTACGATACTGGACTTAGTATCGACGGCTCAAACGATAGAGAGGAACGAGAAATTGGCGAGAAACTATTCAGTGACCACTAAAGTGGCGGCGAATATTCAGAATAGACCATTCAATAACAGAATGATCACAGGACGGTCGGGGACTCAGTACCGAATAGTACCAGTAAATCAACCACAACGGGACGTCCCAGCACGTCCTAATACTACTACTACGGCTAAGGCAACGGTAAACACGACTACGGTGCCGAAGACCGTAGTTAAACCAGTGGTAGGCAGCACAAAGAATGCTAGTAATACTAGTAATCCAAAAAAGCCGAGTAATTCAGCAGGAATTACATGCTTCAAATGCGGACAGAAAGGGCATAGATCAACTGATCCGACGTGCCCGAAGTATGTGAAACCCAAGGTGCGGGCAATGCATGAAGCATTGGAGGAAGAAATACAAGAGGAAGAAGAAGTGGTCGCGTTGACGACCGAAGGAATAGATGAGACAAGGATCGAGGAAATTGATCAAGAGGTCCAGGAAGAAGGATTTGAGGGTGATCAGTACGAATCACCCGGAGAAGATGAATTCTATGACGTGATCGTAGAAGACGAGGAAGAAATGGAGGACGAACGCGTCCACACAATGCATGAACGTCTTAATGCTATGAGGACGGGGTCACGGTTCGATGTATTAGACGTTGAAGAAGTCAACGATGAAGGAGAGGAACACATACACGTATTAACTAAGCGTGTAAAGTATGAACCGACCAATGTAAAGTACAAACGTCCGAACAGGGACGTGAAAGCAAAAGGATGCATGGTAGCACTTGTGAAGATTCATGGCACAGAAGCAGTCGTCTTATTCGACTCGGGGAGCACGGCGGACTGCATCAGTCCGCAATTCGCGAGTGTAGCAAAGTGTCCGTATGGATACTTGAAAGATACGGTCCCAATCCAACTGGGAACGGTTGGAAGTGGCTCACAAATTCAATTCGGAACGGAATTGAGAATACAAGTAGGACCGGTGGACAAGGTCGAGTACATGGATGTGCTAAACATCGACCGTTACGAAGCCATCCTGGGAACACCATTCATGCGTAAGTATGGTGTGGTGCAGGACTTTAAGAACAACAAGTTGACGATTAATGGCGTCAATATTCCGTTATTAGACGATGAGGAAGAGACGTTGGAGATGGCAAGACGCCACAATATCCAACGTCAGTGACTAGCGAAACGACCGGTAGAACCCAAACGAGTGAATATCGTTGGAAACGAAAAAGGAAAACTCATTATCAAGGACGATAATGACAAAAGACTATCGCTATTGGATGAGATACCGGTCTATGCAGAGGATATATTGATATCCAGGGAACAGTACGACGATTTGGAAGAAATCGTACAAGAATTCTCGAGGACGAGATTTCCTGAAATACATAAAAAGAAACGACGGAAAAACGTCGTACCGAAACCGCCACCCAAACACCCACCGATAGCGATGGAAGTGAGCATGTTAGCGGTCATACTTGACTGGCAGCAGAAACTAAAAGGGGTACGGAAGTACACCGAGGATCACATACCGTTTCTCAGGGCACGATGGATGGACTCGTGCAAAGATATTATGGGAGGAGCACCGGAGAGATTACCACCTCTCAGGGAAATCAATCACAAAATTCCGTTGATTGATGAAGGAAAACGGTATGCGTATTACATGCCGAAGTGTCCGGACTCTATGAAACCGCAGTTGGCGGCGAAAATAACAAAATATACTAAGGCTGGCTGGTGGGAAGCAGTGCAAACGGAACAAGCAGCACCGATGCTGTGCGTGGCAAAGAAGTCAGGACTATTACGGACGGTAATAGACTGTAGGAAACGAAATGAGAACACGAGAAGGGACGTGACACCGTTCCCAGATCAGGACACCATCCGAATGGATGTGGCTCGAGCGAAAATTCGCTCGAAGATTGACATGTCGGACGCATATGAACAAATATGCGTGGATCCGGAGGACGTCTGGAAGACGGCGTTTGCAACCATACACGGGACTTTCCAAAGTCGCGTGATGCAACAAGGAGACTGTAATGCGCCATCAACGTTCCAGAGAACGATGAATTTGATTTTCAGGGATTTTATCGGTGTGTTCGTACACGTCTACCTAGACGACATATTCGTCTACAGTAATAGCATTGAGGAACACGAAGAACATCTTCGGTTGGTTTTTGAGAGGCTTCGTAAACACGAGTTTTATTTGAAACCTGAAAAATGCGAATTATACGCAGACAAGCTTGATTGCTTGGGACATATTGTGGACAACAAGGGACTTCGCCCATGCGAGGATAAATTGGGAAAGGTTCGCGAATGGCGAACTCCGAGATCGTACAACGACGTACAGCAATTTCTGGGATTGGTACAATATCTGGCACATTTTTTNGCCTGATTTATCATCGTATTCGGATCCATTGGAATCAATGGTAAAGAACGGCAGAGCGTTCAACTGGCGTCCTATTCACGAGAAATGCTTTAACATGATAAAGCAGATATGTGCGAAGCACCCGATATTAAAACCGATAGACGCCTCGAAAGACGAGACGATTTGGGTAATATGTGACGCGTCGACGTCTGGAATTGGCGCACTGTACGGACAGGGCGCAGACTGGCAGACATGTAGACCTGCAGGGTTTATGTCTAAGAAATTTACACCGGCCCAACACAAGTACCCTATCTATGAGAGGGAGGCGTTGGCAATATTGGAAGCGCTTCTCAAATGGGAAGATAAACTGCTGGGGTACAGATTTTCGGTGGTAACAGACCACAAGGCATTGACGTTCTTCCAGAACATGAAGCATCTGGGCGCGCGGCAGTCTAGGTGGATGGAATATTTATCGAGATTCGATTTTAACATACACTATGTTAAGGGATCACTGAATAAGGTCGCGGACTGCCTATCACGTTACTATGCGGAGGACACAAAGGATGAGATACATCCGGAGGAGGAGTATGTCAATGCGGATCTACGAATGGATCCGGACAAGGAAATGTTGACGTGGGAACGATATATGGAAGTAAAGAAACAGAGTGAGAACGTTCGTAGACAAGGGACGAACGAGAAATTACGGGATGTGTCAGAGGATCGGGACCAATTGGCAGAAGCAATTGGTAAAGCGGACAACAAAGGAACGGAGAGGAATCGAACGAACGATCCGAGCGTGTTCTTCTCGCGCGAGAGGGGGGAGAACTTAAGACACAAAATTCATGATAAAAATGATGAATTTATTCAGAAAGTCAAGGCTAGCTACGCGAATGATAATTTATTCGCTAAGATATACGCGAAGCCGGGGGAACACAAGTCCTTCGTTATGAAGGAAGGACTAATCTGGACTAAAAATGTAGGAGAGGAAGCAGTACTATGCATCCCGAAAGGAGAGTATAATAAGAAGACGCTAAGAGGCGTCATAATTGAACAAGCCCATGAGATTATGGGTCACCTGGGGAGTCAGAAAACCGTCGATTATATTCGACGGTGGTACTATTGGCCAAAAATATTGGGGATGGTAAACGATTTTTGTAAATCGTGTGTAAAATGTAACAGAGCAAAGGGGAATTACCAGAAACCGGCTGGTAAACTACATTCTCTGCCCATACCACAAAGGCCATGGGATAGCATCGGAATGGACTTTATTGGACCATTCCCGGAGGTAGAAAACCACAATTATTTGTGGGTGGTCATCTGTAGACTGTCGTCGATGGTACATCTGATACCAGTAAATACAAAAACGACGGCATCAGAGCTGTCGTGGATATACATAAGGGAGATATGCAGACTACATGGTCTGCCTAAGACAATAGTCTCGGATCGAGACTCAAAATTTACGTCAAAATGGTGGACCGAACTCCACCGAATGTTAGGCACGAAACTGACGATGTCGACATCGTTCCATCCACAAACGGATGGACAGACAGAACGAGCAAATCGTTCCATTGCACAGATATTGAGAACAGTGATCAACGATGATCAGTCGAATTGGGTACAGAAGTTACCAATGGTGGAATTCGCGCTGAATTCGAGTATCAGTAATGATACTGGGCTTGCACCGTTCGAAGTGAACTATGGATACATGCCTCGGATGATGGAAGCCCATCAATTGAATAAGGAGGCAGCGAGAGGGGTGGCCGACTTTGTAAATGATGCGAGACGGAATATTATGGCCACCCATGACGAACTCATAGCACGGAGAGTATTCCAAACTCACTATGCGAACGATCATCGAAGGGATGAACCATTGATCAAAGAAGGAGAATATGTGTATTTGTCGACAGAGAACCTGTCGATGATTAAGGGACGAGCATCGAAGCTGATGCCTAAATTCGTAGGACCATACAAAGTGATTCGCGCGAACCACGAAACGTCCAATTATACTTTGGACTTACCAGAAGCGTTAGTAAAACGAAGAATTCATCCTACGTTCCACGTATCAAAACTCAAACCGTACCATTCGAACAATGACGAATGGTTTCCCAACAGACAAGCAGTCGATCCGTATGACTGGGGAACACCCGATGACGCAGAATGGGTGGTGAAATCAATCACTGACCACAAGAAAAAAGGAAANGAAAATTATCTTTCTAGTAAATTGGGAGCAAGGCGATTCTACATGGGAATCGCACGAGAATTGCAATGAGTTACAAGCGTTAGACGAGTATCTAACACTACAAGGGGTTCGCACTGTGGACGAACTAAGACAGATAAAAAAGAAAGCGTCTATCAAGAAGATAAGCGCACAAGATAAGATAATGGCCGTGAGAACGGACTGTATAGTTCTTAGTCAGCAGAGTTCTGACCAAATGGGGGGGGGAACCAGGGTTCTTCGAAGTCAAACTAGACGACCATCGTCTAAAATTGAAATCGCAACATCCTAATCCTTTGATCCTATCTCCGAAAGACCAGTTCCGTGGTAACATACCACATATGGACCAGGATCATCCAATGGATGAGACATCGGGGGTCGACAATAGGGAAAAGTCGACGACGAAAGGAGTCGACCATGTGGTGCCGCCTGCGGAGAAATCCAAGAGCGAAATGACATGGAAGTACTGGAGGGCGCATCCCTCGGGTGCGTTTGTGTGCAAGAACAAGTCGTGTGCGACGTGCAAACAGACGGTGCAGCATTGGGTTACCGAAAGCGATAACGATGGATTTGAGGAGGACATGGAGCAGATGGCTCAACTTTGGGACACCAAGTCATTTGGGGCTTGGAGATTATTACATTTTGACTATTGCAAAATGAATACAGAGATGGAGAAGTTGGAAGAGGATTTCAAACGTATGGAGATGAGCGCAGGAAAGGAGATTCGTGGATTACGACGTCGATTGGACGACGCATATGACGAAATTGAGAAAGTAAAAGCGGAACTTCGAGAAGTTCAAGAAGAAAATGGGGATGATAGACGGAGACGTCGAAGGACGAACAATCAGGACGACGATAGACCGTACGACGCAGAGTTGGGAGGCTCTAGTGCAAGGATGAATAAACCATTACCCGCACGAGTAATGGGACAAGCAAACGATGATTCAATGATCGTGGATGACGAAATGCCGTCATCTAGAGGAAAAGGGAAAGCAGTGGCGAGAGGACCACTATACAAGAATCAGGATGAGGTGCCCCTCGTGATCCCAGGGATGGATAGCTGGCATCCAAGCTGTTACGTATGGATACAGGAATCCAATGACGAACGTCTTATCAAGACGTGGGTACATCCAGTCGTGTACGCGGAGATGGACGAAAGTGTGGATTGGTCCACAGATAAATCGATTGAAACGTCGCGAGGAATATTCTTGGAAGCGGCCAAGAAAATGTTCAGAGAAGGGTTACGACTTCCATCGAAATACAACGATGGTGACGAAATTCCAGAAGAAGTACTGGCGGTACTTAACGCAGACGTATCAGTGAATGATGCTAAGCCGTCGGTGGTAATTCCGACAGGACCATCTCACTATAAATCGTTCGCCAAAGGAACGAATTACTCGGAAGGAATGAGATACAAGATGAAGAATCTTGTGATACCACCGCCAGGAACGTTACCGGGACCACGTCCTTACCAAGTCTCTAAAGACTGGTATCCTCAAAGCTATGAGGAGTGGACAAGGATGAAAGTTGCAGCGGAAACACCGGACGATTGGGTCGCATGGGCGCGAACCAGGGAAATCGTCGAACATATGAAAGATGCTCGAACATTTGGACAGAGCTCTCCGTTATGGTATGGGAGAGTGATTTCGGAATATTCTTGGCCACAATGGACCCAAGAGTGGAAACTACCCAAGTTTAGTGACTTGGTGGCGGATCCGAACGACCCAGTCGAGTTTCGACGAACGGGTACGGGGGAAGGTACGGCTGCGGCAGTATCAAACAATACGCCGATATTAGATGGGCAAAGGATACCAGTGGGGTCGTTCGCGGTGAACGGTAGATTCATACCCATCAGCAAGATGCGGAAACCAAAAATAGACCTGAAAGCACCAGGGTTGAGAAACCCGAAAACGGACGCCCCAGCAGAGGAGTGGGGAAAATACTATTGGGCGTACGGACTTCGTACGAAGAAACCAATGGGATTGAACGATCCCCTCAACTTGAGGGAAGTTAGAGGTTGGAGATTGTCCGAATGGACAGCTGTTAAGAAAGGACAAGGGGAAACGGAGGAACGATTTCGTCAAGTACGAACGATGTTCCAATACAAGTTAGTGACGATCATCGCGATACCAAACTGGTATCGCAACTTGGTGAGAGACCAAGGATGGACCGTTCCATCTGTAAAATCAGTACAGGCACCAAGTAATAATAACTTGGTGATGAACATGAGCAACGAGGACGTCGCGAAAATGATGGTAGACGCAGGGATTCAACCTGAGGAGGTTGACGATGCATGGCCATGGGCAGCAAATTGGGTGGAAGCAGCGACGGATGACGGACAAAAAACAGTAGTAGTTAACCTACTGGCCGAGGCTATGGCCCAGATTGCGAAGGTACGGGAGGGTTCAATACCAGAACCACCGGCTCTGCCGGGACCATTGTTCTGTGAACCACCAGTAGGAATCCCGAGACGACTAGCCGATGGATCGCTAGTGAATAGAGATGGAACGCCATGGGTAGAAGGGGGGAGTACGACACAAACAACGACGAGTGCGTCGATTCCAAGCACGAGTACAACACTATCATCTACGAGAGTAGATGCGAGTGTGGCTCCAATACCGTTTGACGAAATGCAAACGGGGAAAAGTAGATCACTTGGAGGGAAAATAGTACCTCCGAGTTACATTGTGAAGAAAACAAACACTTCGGTCACGAAGCAAGCGAGTACTTCTTCATCATCTTCAACGGTACGGAACGAATTACAAGGTGATTCGAGTACTGGAAATAGACCCGAAAGGTCAGCATCTACTGAAGATGGTGAAGTGAAGGAAAACGAGAATACGAAACAAACGTCGTCTATGGAAATAGACGAAGACGCAAATTAATTCCGAAGGGGGGGGAG
>JAPEVF010001384.1:0-10377 GCA_029747585.1 Pleurotus djamor | reverse complement strand
AAAGGAAAGGTTTAACTCATAACAAGGGTTTAAGGTGGGTTTAAACCTAGCATTTAAGAAATCTGGGGAAACGTTGCATTTAACCTGAACTTAAACTCTTATTGTGACTTAAATTTTTCCTTTTGTCTCTCGTTTACGTCGCGCATAAACGCTTGGTGTAAGCCATGCCTAAATCTAGCATTTCTTTTGTGCCGACATCTCAATTGAAACTTTTCATTTCTTTTTGTGACTTAAACCTTGAATTTACGCCGAGATTTCACGACGACAGACATGTTAAGTCTTTCTCAAGCTTTCCCACAGTCTTAAATAACGAATTTAACGCTGTGTTTAAGTCCCATAATAAATGTCGAATTTAAGGCTCAATTTAAGTCTCCCCTAATTTTTTTNGTTCTCCGGAGTGTAAACATCCAATCATGTGTACCACCCTCAGTCTGCCATCCGATCTCGTGTCCTCATCTCCATAATCTTAATTCAGCTCCCCACCGTTCCGTACAATTGACTATGGTTCAAACATCCTGTCTAGGTGTACACAGGGTCACTTCTAATCAGCATCGCGCCTCGCATATCAGATATTTATCTACCTCTTACGCGGAGTCGAAATTGACGCCACCTCATATTAACCTCCTTCTCGAGAGACCCGTCCGCCAATTATCAATTGTGTTATGTATGTACCTTCCCGGATCCAATTATACGCGGATGCCAGAGATATATGATTATGATAATCTATAATCGCAAGCATCAGATGAGAGCTTACCACACCAATCCTCGTCTCACAGGACGAGAGATAATCGCGCGATAGCCATCAGTCGCCGACGCTCACATTTCCGGGCCTGAACCTACATACGACATAAGCGTATATAGCACAGCNCCAAAAAAANGCCCTCAGACCTACCCACCACTCGCACACCTGCATCCACAGCTCCGTACGAATGTTCGAATTTCCAACACGTTGATATGAACTGGCTCTCAACGTTCAACCCCGCCGGATCTACTCCCACATCGGTACAGCGATAGTGGGTATGGAAGAGATATGGAAGAGATATACGAGCCTACATGGTACGAATGACCAGCCAGATGAGCTGAACCTGATTGGTGAGTCGCGCAGACCCGGGTATTGGCTCGACGTTCTAGGCGACGTGTAGGTTGAATTCCATGCTTTATCCTGAGAAGTACATACACGCAAGACCACGGTCCTCTCAGTGGCGTCTGGAAGTTCTATTTCTTCTATTGGCCGGAGTCCCATCATAATAGTAGATACAGATATGCAAGCTAGCACACACATCCATCATACCCATCCATAACCGATGCGTCTAGAACCTCCCAAACCTTCCTTCCTGGTCCAGTAGTAATGATATCTAAGCGCCTCCAAGCTTCACGTTCGAGTTTCCCTTGGCCTCCGTACGTAGCCAGCATTCCTATGACTTGGGTCACATTGAAGCCTCAAAGGCTCAAAGGAAGGAAAGCTTCCATTCGGCTACACTAGAGCATCAGGTGGGAAGTCCCACACGTCTTAATCGCCTCAAGTTCTTCGTTCTCTTCAGAACACCGGATCCTGTGAGTTGCCCATATCCGAGAATCATATCGCGAAACGCCTCTCTCTAGCAGTCTCTTGTGGAAACTCAAGTTCCTTGTAATTTTGGAACACATCGCACAATCACACATCGCTTGTCTCCGAGCATACGCATACATGTTTACCCAAGCTAAAACTCAGAGCCCACTGGCACAACATCCGAATTTACAGCGAACTGTGTGAACTAGGTTTGCTTCTCCCTCCACCTCATATATGTGCGATGCAATGAGGCGTATAGAGCTGTTGGACATGACATGTCTCCTTTGAGATACAGCAAAAACTCGAGGTGTTGGAGAAGATGCCAGAAAATGGGCTGATTTTTTGGTCTTGTCCTTATTTTCGCTTGCCTCGTGTCGGTTTGAAGTCCCGTTAGGCCCCTGTCCCCTCATATGCGTTCAGGAGATAACACAGCCACCCCCGGACTTGTGGCAAGGAGGCAAAATCACGGTGTGGCGGGTTAACCCCAGTCGAAGTGTTCCTTTCGGCCTTAGCCTGGCATAAATTTCGGACGATAAAATGTATTCTTTTCATCGTTAATAGGAGACGAAATGGCCAGCAACATGGGTCCTGGTTAATCTTCGCTCGTTACCATGGTTCGTAACTTATGGGTGCGTCTGATGCATGGCAAAGTCGGTGACGAACCTCGAGTATACGTAGAACCACGGCACCTGACAACCCATCCATCCGTTGGGTTTCCGAACCAGCTTATGTACAGTCTGGATACAGGGCCAATATAACCTTGATATCAACGTTTCAAGGCGTAGCTGGGCGTGCACCAGCATCCCAAACCAAGCAGCTACGCAACTGCGCCTGCACAGTCAGTACACATGCATCCAGTCCTGAAAGGGGACACTAGAACAGGGACCGGGTATTCTCGGGGCGTTCTTCTCAGCAGCTTTACTGTGGGGGAAGCTGTACACATGAGAGACAGAGACACGCGAATGAATTCAAATTCGAAATGACTGTGCACTCGAGACGAACTGAAATCGTCATCCTCGGCACTTGTTACACTCCACCTGCGGGCCCTGGAGGCCTGAGGGGGGACGAAGGGAGCCTTGCTCATGCCCAGCCGCCGTGAATACGCAACATGGGAAAAAANGGCCCGCGATTCCCGGTTCTATGATTATCTATCGGCTTGAAAAGGTCATCCTCCCTCCTGGCTGGCTGGAAAAGAAAAAACGCGTATATTTCCGGAGCGGTAAGGAGTATACCCACAGGCAAACAGGCTAGGGAATATCCAGGGATGAAAGTGAGCTCGCGAGCGTCGTGCCGTCCGAGGAGCACACTATTGTATTTTGCCATCGCTACATTCCGCTGGGATGCCCGTTTATACCCAAGTCCAGGCCAGGCCATCCCCGTGAACCCACAAATGTACATTTTTCACACCGTCTTTCAAAACGACCGGCTGCAGAGGCTAATGTTCTCCGAATTCGGAATCATCGATTTCATCGGTTGTGCTTCGTCATTTGTTGTTCGGCGAGACATGGAACTTGCGCGTACCCGCGAATCAGAGACTCTGACTCATTCGCTCGGATTCGCCAGGAAGGAACGGATGACCAAATGAGTCATGACTAAAAACGAATTTCGAACACAAACGCCATTAGGAGACTGGAGGCACATCTGAACTGACGTCGAAACCCGCTGGGTGTACCGTACCGTAGTGGTGCGCTGCAACGTCATTGCGAAGAGCTTTCCATGAAGATACCATCTCTCGCTCACTTCAGATGTAATGTATCATGTATGACATCATTCAATTTCGTCGTTCATCCACTACCACTAACTACTACTGCTCCTCCAAAGTGACGTTCTAAACGTATCATGAAAAAGGTGTGTACCTAAGTAAATCGTTGGGATATCCTCGATCCCGTATGATCATCTGATCAAGTGAAATAAAATGCTATGCGACTGGAATAATATCAAGAAGTGAGAAGTGCGGTGATACGAAATGCACAGGCGAAATATGGGTAGCGCGAGAGGGGGGAAGCGAACAAAAAGGCCAAATGTGGCATATGAAGTGGAGAGAATGCGGGTGCAATGCGTTACGAGAGTGGAGGGGTTGGATCGTGGACGAAGGTGGCTAAGCAAGGGGAACACATAAGGATATCCGGAAAGCGTGATTGCGAAGAAAGAAATGCATGATGAGAATGGAAAAATGAATGCGATTGCGATTTGTCCATAGCGGGTGCAAGCGTGAAAACCATGAGAGATGCGAGGTGCCAAAAAAGGATGCGAGAGATGGAAGAGGTTGGGTATAGTAATGAGGGGCATGATGTGAGTGTCGAAATGCTCGAAACAATAATTGAGCGACAAAAGACATCTTGCGGAGACGCTGAACGTGATCAATGCGATACGACTGCACTCAACCTTCTTCGAACTCTCTTCTTCGCACGGAATACGCCTAACCGCCACCGCAAAGCAAAGCACGACCACTGGCGTTGCAGTGACTGCGTGCACGTGGGGGTATACTCTTCTTGTTCCTCCTCCTCCTGGTCTTCGACGGCTGCAAGAGTGCGAGTGTCACTGCGAGTGGACTCGATCGAGCGCCTGACGGGTGCTTCATCGACCTTCTCCGAGAGTCTCTTCTTCTCATCTCTTGTCTGTGATTGGTGACGCGTGCGCGAACCGCGTAGGCGGGAGACGCAACGTCTATGGAGCGGCTGTGGCTCGTTGTCGGACAAGAAGGAGGAGTCGAGGGGAGAGTCGTCGAGAGCTGTTTCTTCTGAGGAGTAGGATGTTGGGGACGATGATATTGGGGATGAAATGTAGGTGTAGGTTGTTGTTGGGTAGCTGGGCGCGTAGCGACTTGTCGCGTACATGGAGTGCCTCTTGTTGTAGTAGTTGTTTGAGTACCGACGCTCCTGGACGTCTTCCTCGTCGTCGTCCTCATCGACCGCGGACCCGAGTTCCCACTGCGGACGCGAGTATGGGTAGTGCGCCGAGTTTACGGAGACGGAGCGGCGTTTTGTGGGGGAGTATGAGGGGAAGTGTCTGAAGTCTGGGTCGTGCAGGTTTCCGTGGTGGTCGACATAAGCGGCGTTTGAGGAGGAGGATGGGGACGAGGAGGAGTAGGCTGGGTCGAGGAGACGGTCGATGTCTGCTGCGCGGGAGGAGGGCGAGTATCTGGAGGAGTTGTGGTAGTACATGTTCGAGTCAAAACCCATTGGGGGNAAGGTCTGAGGGCAGGAAGGGCCTTGGTTTGAGCAGTGTCTTTATATAAGCCGCCACTCCCAATCGGGCAATCTGCACATCCGACTGAGCCGGCTCTGCCACTCCGAACCGGTTCGTCCACGCTCGACTCCCACCTCAATGAAGCCGCATTGCACCGAATCGAAATCAGATAGCCTCAGGCGACTTTTCCTTTGTCTTTATCAATTTCCTCTTTTTGTCCAATGCCCTCAAGGTCCACCTTGCACTCATGCGTCCGCCAAGCACGCCTCCTCCCGCCGTGGCCACCCTTGCTCTCTCTCACCGCGTACCGGCTGATTCGATATCACCGCGTCATCTGCGTCTTACTTGTTGCGAAACCGCCTACCAACCGCTTACCGCTGCGACCATCACGCATACCCCAAAAAGCCCCTGATATATGATCCATTTCTCCTAACTTTATATCTTGAGTGTCTATGATTGCGCTTGTACCGCACCAAAGCCCGATCCCCCACGAATCCACCTCACAAAGCCGTGCCCAACAATACCCCTTGTCTGCGGGGAAATCGAAATCTTATCAGCAACACCTGACAAACGTCGTGTCCATGCACAATGCAGCTTGATAAGGTCATGTCTCAGCACTCCTGTACCACCGTACCGCACAAAGCCGGTGCTCCTCGAGGTCGCTGACGCCAGCAAATCGATCCAAATGTGGGGTAACACATCATCTTATCTAATCACCGTCCCTCGCTTACTCGACATCTAATCTTATCCTTTCTCCGGTGACTAAGGACCGACATTTAGTTGCCGGTATCACCTTGCTCCGGACTCCCACCATCCTCATGCCCGCTTTCCACAACTTGACGCAACTCCTCCACCTCTCCCTCGCACCACACAAATACTTCTCCTACCAATCTCTGCACAACCCAGCTCGTCACGACGGTAGTCAACCATACGATACGGTAAGTCTGGGCCTCTGTGTTGATTCCAGAATTCCAGTGGTCTAGACCCCTTCGCATGAGTGCACGGATGTCTTTTCATCGATTTATCGCGTTGTACATCCTAAACCTTCGTGCCTAAGACTCAAATATCATACCTTTGGGCGAGCTCCGCGGTCGAGATACCGTTTTCGCGAAGAAGTCCCATCGTTGTCGCACAGAAGGTCTAGAAGCATCGGGCATGGATCCAAGCGATTCCTGCTTCCCCTTCCGAAAGTTCTGAACCAGGACGTTTCGAATGATTCGATGCTTACTATATGGAAATGTCTATGTGCGTACATGTAGCACCTTCTATACCCCACCGTACATCCAACGCAATAACACGATCGGATCGAGATGCCGGCTACCTCTCTATTTTTACTCCCAATACTGGAAAATCCTGGCCTAACGTCCTAAAGCTTGACATGAGGATTTGCCAATGATTGTCAACTAGCGCAGCATGGTGCTACAACGCGACATACAAACTCCAACCGCGTCGTATGTCGATACTTCATCTATCCTTCCCGGTATCTCTACTGTACCCCCTGGATCAAGGCGAAGTCATCGGGCTTTATGATTCCTCCTCCAAGTTTTTTTTTTCGCGTTTGGTCTGCTTCTTCCATCGCCATCCCCAAGAGTGTTGGTTCCCTTCCTCCTCATTGGCCAGCCTTTGTCCGAAGCTCAAGAGGGGAAGTGTTAATGGACACGGACCATATGGTCGATACTATCTTCCCACCAACACTACACGATCGGATCGAGATACCGGTGAATTACCTGCCACGCTCCAGTTGCCCCAAGGTCCCAGCGAGGCCAACTCCCCTTCCCCACCACTCCACTCCTCTTTCATTGAATTATATGTGCTTCTTCACTTGGCCTTCTGGCTCACTCACCAATGTGTCGTCTTTGTTCATCATGGCCTACTTTGTCTATACACTGAAAGCAAAGATAATTGCCACATGACGTACCGGATCGAGATGACCGGTTTTTTTCCTGTCTTCACACTCTCATGAAGGCTCACGGATGTGTCATTGATTTGCTTGGGCCTGGGCCACGAAGTTCTCAAAGCTTCAGTGTGATCATTCAGCAAGGTATTTCAGTCTCAAAGCTGACTGACGATTGGAGCATTTCTACCGGCGTCCGTGCCTCCGTGGCTTCTCTCCTCCATCCAGCCAGTACGTTCCCAGCAAATTGACTGTCTTTCTCTTTGTGCCCTAACTCTGTCATCAAAGAACTGGCCTTGGGATACGAACCAGGGCTATCATAGGCCCCCTCGTTCCGAAGAATACGAATATACACACACTCCCATGACACATCGACGAACATCCTTTGTGTTTATCGGATGGCCCACTATCTACCGATCCTATCTTCTCCGCTCAACATGAAAGAACGGATCGCGATACCGGTGTTTCAAGGCAGGTCTGGTGGCGTATGAGTAATCCTTTTCACTCGTGAGCTTTCGGACACACTGGATGGTGACGTAGGTCCGTCTATACCTCTTTGACGGGTCACATATGAACGTTCATATTAACTCGGGATTTTTTCGTCCTGTCTTTCAGGGTTCTCTTGGATATCCCTTTGTCCAGAGAGGCTGGAGTAGACAAAGAACAGGCCGAGCTATGACGATGCTTTGCAATGTCGTTCATCACAGAGCCTTTGAAGGTCTTTGACCCTTGCAAAGTGATTGCCACGATCTATGTACGACCTTCCGCGGAAACAGTGAAGCCCCAGCTCCTTATGTCCAGTCGGCCGATGATGTAGATGTCGTATTCCACGGTTTTCCCAGCTCGACGCCCCATCATCAGCGACGGCAGCGTATTTCCGCACAGTTGGCTTGACGTGCTTATGTCTACACCTCTTCTTGCTGGGGGAATACTTTGACTCTTTGATCGGTGACCTTTGCTGACAGTTGATGGTGAGATAAGTAACCGAAATCCGATATAGATTACAGGTCCAATATAGCACCTGGCT
Organism: Pleurotus djamor; assembly: GCA_029747585.1. Lineage (NCBI taxonomy): Eukaryota > Fungi > Basidiomycota > Agaricomycetes > Agaricales > Pleurotaceae > Pleurotus > Pleurotus djamor. Next base: position 2,718 of record JAPEVF010001384.1, on the reverse strand, counting down.
TTGGTCTTGCCCCATCCACCTGGCAATCATCGCAACATGATACACCTCGTGTTCTGGCTCATGTTCACGTTCCTATCTATGGATAAAGGATAATGAGCTTGCTCGCTCTTTCAATTATACCCTTTGGAGGGGGGGCGTTCTAATTACAGGACCTCACGACGCGCAACAGCAACACGTTCATGAACTCATGGAAGGCCTTCGTAGGGCGTGCTTTGTGTCATCTACACAGGTTCCAGCCAACTGGGGTGAGTTGCTGTCTTCTGGTAGTTTCTCAGAGCAATAAGCTAAGAAAGGGAATTTCTACGATTGTAGGTGATCATGATGTTGTAGCGCGGGCACGTTCTTTCTCACAGCAGCCCTTTGCCCAGCGTCAACTTTCACCTCGAGCATGCGCATTCCACTTATCTGACGCCTCGGCATGGTGTGTAAACCGCCTCATCGACCTCCTTCGACCACGGAGCTCCCCTCCTTGATGACTCGATTTAACTCGTTTACACTTCCAATTCCTGTCTGATGGCTGAGTCACAAATGGGTTTGAGTTTGAACTGACAAACATACGTCTGACCAATCCGAGGTGAATCAGCATCAGCTCTTCCAGTGGTTCTTCTGTCGCCTTCTTTTCCCTTTGCGAGCAGCGAGGCTGCGCTTATATCGCACATCGGTGATTCTAGTGACGCGATGGTTCACGAGCTGGGTTGATTCCGCGAATCAGACCAGGACGCGTTTCTTTGAGTCTTTTTGGAAAGACACAAGGAATGTTTTCGTGTGTTCGAATTCGACGAGTCCCGGCTCCAAAACTTCGGTGAAATAGCATCTGCCCTTATTTGTTATGTCTTTCTCTCGCCACACTTGCGTAGTTGCCAGACGCAACATGAAGATGTTCAGCGTGCATGTGGTTCATACGCTGTTCTGGTCAGTATTGCTTTGATTGCACGTTGTAACGATGCAGTCCTCTAACCGCTTTGTAGTTTCGATGAATTCGTTATCTATCAGGATTGCTGTTTCTAATCGATGATCACCTTTGTTGCTCCGGAATCCATCCATCCACTGGTTGCTGGCGAGGAATACTGGTCACTCACGCGCTCGGGATCTATATGCTCAATCAATCGTCGGGTGCTGGGCTTTAATGGCGTACTTACCGAACACAAATCAACAACTGGTTCCCTTTCCCATAGCGTCCATGGTGTATTCTCGGGGCTTTCATTGGCTCAAGGCGATTTGCAGGCGTTACGTCGTGGGGACTCCTACCTTCTGGCTGACGTCTTCACTGTGGCGAGCGCAGTTATGGCCCAGCGCGGTGAAACAGAAACTTCGGTGGATTTTAGCTGGGTTCTTGCGCACCTTTAATCTCTGGAGGAGTTTGTCGACGTCTCCTTCTACCCCTTTTCCCGGAGTCGACGTTCGGCTGTGGTATTTGCGCATGCGCTACTGAAGAATTGTTTCACTGTTCCCAAATGCCGAGTGGTTCTCGGAGCGATTGAATTGCGATGCCACCATGTTCAAGGGTACAAAAGATACTATTGACTACAAATTACGAAATATATAACCAATGTGCTGGTGGACTAGGGAGTCGCCGTCCAGGTCGTGTAGGAAATTGGCCTGCAAGTGCCGTCATTTGACCTCGTCCGCGATCGGATTCGTGCTCATTGTCGTGATGCGCGTGTTGGATTTTTGGATCCCGGCTTGCTACCAAATCGCCAAAGAAATTCGGAAGGTCGTTGCGATGCTAGGATATTACGGGAAAAGCCTCGTGCAAGTGAGAAGTGGGTCGGACCCGAATATCCTTGGGAATTTGCTGGAAATTTTCATGGATTCGAGGGCGTCGTTTGCTCTGGATCCCCCGGGTTGTGGGTGCTACTGGTCGTCAGCAGGTGGGTTTGTCTCTTCATAACCGCGTCTGTGTGGTGCTTATCGAATGAACTTCTTGTAGGGCAGTATCGTGTCACAGGTTGACTAGTTCGCGATCAAATGCGCCCAGTGGGTTCGGAATTGTCACCGATAAATAGCAAAATATACTGCATGTTCAACATGAGCTCATAGCCCCTTCCAGGGACACGGTGATGGATATTCTTTTTCTTTGGGGTTCTCCGCACCCAAGGTTGTGAAGACGACCTTAGGCGTAGGCTCGTAGTGCAGTGCTGCGAGCTGTAAGTAGAATTTGCGCCCCGGATCGCTTGAGCCTTGAGCTGACAGGCAATGGAAGGACCCCATAATAGCTACTTACAGCATTGGAACAGAGAGCCACAGTCTACAGCTCCCAGAACCGCGATCGAACATGAAGCTTAGGCTCGGTGGGCACCTGATAAGCTTCGTTTACATATCATGTTGCCCTTTGACAGAGTCAGGCTGCACTTATAAGGAAAGCGGTTGGGGAAAACGAACTGGCCTGGGGGTGCGACGTTTGTTCGGGCTCTGTGAGACTGGCTGTAGGGTGTCCTTACCGACCACGAAGATAACGCGCGTTCAAAACTTCATCCCGGCATCTTGGCGGCGTTAGAGGGCGTTGTGCGCCGTCGCAACCGACGTTGAGTCACTCGTACTCCTGAGGGGCCCCTAGTCCTGGTAAGCGCTTGGAGGGAGGTTACGCAAGCGGGCGTCTTGTTGGTTTGCTTAGCACCAGCCCGCGAGACCAACAAAGGCGGCTTTCTTGCAAGTTATTCCTTATTCTTGGCTACGACCTCCGCTCATCGTTGACGCTGCCCAGCAGCCCTCACCACC
>JAPEVF010001383.1:0-10379 GCA_029747585.1 Pleurotus djamor | reverse complement strand
CCCCTCAACGAACACGCTCAACTCCCAACGCAACTTTGGGTTCCCCTTATTCCCCCCATGCTTACCAAACACATCATCAACAGCCCTTGCCAAACTCCCAATACCATGCGAACTCGCCCTATTTCGCACCACGGCCTGACTATGGTGTGAATGTCCCACCGAATACACCTAGCCGAGTGCCTTTGCCGGCTTCGCCTTCTCCTGCGAGACACACGAAAGATTTGACAAGAACGCATTCGAGAAGCCGTTCCAAAACCGCTCCTGGAAAAATTACTGTCGTGGCGCCTAATGGTTCTTCATCTTCATCATCCACATCAAGAGTTCACGGACGTGAGAAGGGTGATCTCCGGGACCGTGATTTGGGTTCTGAGGGTACGGTTAGGAAGGGCAAGCTGATGACACCCCCTCCGACACCACCCCATGAGAAGAGGACGGCTATGCTTCCTCATCATTTCTCAGAATCGCCTGTTGATTCGGATCCGTCGATGCAACACCCGCCGCAGACGTCGCGCTCTGATACCAGCCTGTCGTCGAGTTCCAGTGGGAGCGGGAGTGGACGTGATGCGCCCAGCCATCCTGTTACGCCGTTGGACCCGCCAGCCGATATCGTTTCCAAGGCTAAATATTCTCGCGCGCAGAATCTCACGCATATGCCGCATCATCAGCATTTCGACCCTAGTATGCACCTTGATGAGTCTGGCTTGCCGGCTATCAGGTCGTTCAATGTTCGTCGTGCGTCGGCTCAGTGTAAACAGCTCCAGGGATACGTCAGTTTTGGTGACGTGGAAGGGTTGGGTGGTCCGCCAAGTCCAAGTCCTCATGAAGATTGCTTCAACGTCGATGGCAAGGGTAACGGAGACAACAGGAAGAAGTTCGGTTGGTTCGGTTGGTGAAACCCGTCGACCTTCCATTCGCCCCACGTCCAATCCATCCACTGGCTCCATTCTCGATATTTCCTTTCTCTCTGTTTTTTGCGGAGGTGCGAATATTAGATGCGACTTCTAAGTATCAGTTACTGTCGTGCCTTGTCCCGTCATTTGATTGGTATGTTGGCTTATTTTATCCCGTTCATAAATATAAACTGAACTCATGGCATCGTCAGGACCATTCACGAGATGACAACTCGACATCTGGCACCCAGGTACTCGTCCCGTCAGCTCAATTCGCCACTCCCCCTTGCATCTACTCTATTTTAGATATCTGGATATATTTTTCTTTTCTCTTTCCTTTTCTCTTGCTTCTTGGAAATATGTTTTCNTTTTTTTGAATCTTGCATCTTGTTTATTGGGAAATCTATCTTCATCTGTATATATCTTATTTTTTCGGGTTTGGATTGAACTTGTACATATTACCATTTTCCTTTCACCCATCTTGAACCGGCATCTCCTTGGATTCCTACCTACCTATGTTGTCACGATCTCCTTCACGCAGCCGCTCTATACACATACGATCACACCAATGCACTAACCATATAAATGCCAAGCACGAATCTATATTAACTTACGATACGATATTCTATCCTATGAATCCTCGATGTATCACGCCTACGTAGATATGCTTACGATAATTGTAGAAACAATCAAGAAACAATCCAGATTATCTTCGCTTCATCTGCCTCAGGTACTACGCTTTTTGGGGAACAAGGTACCAGTTCCATGTTTTTATTCGCCCCAAAAAAGCCCAGTTCCTCGAGGCATACACGCCACTCCTTGCTCAACATCTCTGACTAGGAAGACAAAGATGATCCGAATGTCCCCGCCAGGGTAAGTGAGGCGGCAATGCCCACAATGGTCTGCGGCAAGAGATTGATTTTTGATCAGCAACCTCATGTCGAAGGGTTAGAGAAACCTGGCGCAAGCTCTTGTCCGTCCATCACCACAACGTGCTGAAGAAGCCGGACTGACTGGTATTCATGTGCATACTCCAAGGAACTGCACGCTTCCCGACCCGTCTTGTCCGGGATATTCCTAGCGGAAAAGCAGATTGTCCTGGGCATTACGGATGTGGGATGATTTATCCGTTAAGAGATAGATCAATGGTTACCTGAAGAGAAGGTGCGGGGTTGGAGAGGCCTTCTAGGACCTTTCTTAGAGCGAATGTGAACAGGAACTGCGATTGCAGGGTACAAAGAGGTCAGCTGGATGGTACTACTGATGTGGTTTACGTTACCCTTTCGAAAGCGAAAGTTCATTTCATTTGGCGTGGGATGTAGGTTGACAGTTGATTGCCGGCTGGCCGGAGTGGTAAGTAGATCGTGGACTTTGCGTGAAGCTCGGTCGTGGTGTGTTAGTGAAGGGAGTGAACGGCCAAGGAAGACGCACCGATTGGTAACTCAAACTTTCATACACGATGACGAAGCTCGACCAGACCAATGGCAGTCGGGACATTCGCCGTTGATAATTTACCCATCGATGAAGCTGCACCCATGCACGGAGATAGGCGCAACCGCGCTGTTGACAGACGCACGATACGATCGTGAAACGGAGGTTTTTTCCTATAGGTCGATTGAAGTGAAGCAATTCCGATCGCGTTAGCTAACATGATGTATAAGTGTTCATGTCCTACCAAATGGGACTTCTATCACACAGCCATTGACCCCGAGCTTAGGTGTACCGCTGAGAAATGTGGGCCTCCGAGGTAGCCTCGTAGTAAGCTTTGACAGCGATTTCGGCGTGAAGTGACTGAGCTCGGACCGGACTCGAAAAGATACCCATGATGAAGGGAGTTTTATAGCTTCCACGAAGACGCTAAACTTCCCATGGCCATCGTACAGCTCGACGAATTGTGACGTCCCCGCGCAAGGTGCAACCCCAGAAAATGAATGAAACGCCAGCTCTCTGGAATTCGAGGCGGGGCTTGATAAGGACATCTAGCTCGACCCAGAACATAGTATGCTTGTCTATGGGGCGAGTATGCCGTGACCGTTTTGAGAAGTTCACAGTGTCGAGTCGAGAAGTAAACCCATTAATTTCATGTTTCAGGTACAGTGACTTCTTTTCGGCACGAATTTACGAGGGTTTCCCGTACTACTTCCACGAGCCCGGCGGGCGCAATACCACGAAATCAGGGTAAGTGGGCAGCAGCAAATGGGACGCATAAGTCAAGTCATGCACTGGACTTATCGGTATGCCTTTCTTGGTCGATTCCGGAGGTGATTACAGGTTCAGCGATGACGACGGTGTTGGATGGTCCAAAGGAGTTGGGGAGGTTTCGCGGCATTTGCCCCCAGCACCTGTCATTACCAAGCCTACTGTAACGGGATAGCTTGGGTCAACTACGTTGCAACTTCACGCGGAAATTTGAGTGCAAGCCTACCTGGCCTAGCCGACGCGATGGCCTCACGATCCAAGCACCATAGAAACGCGTGTTTTGGGTGCATCATGCGGTAATCGATAACTTCCGTAGCAGTCGTAGTCGTGAAGAGAGCCATCTCGGTTATCGGCTCTGCAGATTTGTATATAGTTCCGCTAATAGATGGATTTAGATAGCATCTATATCATACCAGTTGTTGCGGCGCGCCCATCGACACGGTTATGATAATAACACGGTGTGGTTGGGGCGCGGTTCAGGAAGTTGGAGGATTGGTCCCATCCGGCGTTGATATTTGGAAGTCCAGAGCATGAAGGAATGCATGCGTAATTATCATGGCATGAAACTTGCCTGAAACTGCTAGATTGGGTAGGAATTGGATGGGAATGACTCCGAATGAGGTGGGAATGAGGACAAGATGTAGGCGGAACGTGAATAAGCGCCGTAGCGCCTTTCCTTCATCATGATGCTTCGATCAAGTTTCGATTCTCTGGCACAAGAGTACTCAATGACCATATCCAGTTACACTCACACCAGCGGCTCTGGGACACTGCGTATACTCTGTGGCGTCTTAGCTATTTTGAACACCTTGAGAGACGCCTCTTGGACTCCTCCTACAACTTCAGACCTCAGTTCCCAAGATTCCCCCAAGATATCTGAGTCAATGTACATCGAATATCTCTGAGAGCTTCTGGATAACCTATACTCGATCCCAGTCGTAGCTGGTATCTAGTTCCTCGTTTGCCAGAACGGCTGGAATCGAGCCTATGGATAACCCGAACACGGTACCTGCTCAGTTTACTACTCATCAACCGCCGCGGTACATAGTGTAAGGGGTTGCCCCCTTTTCGCTCCTGAATCGTGTCAGTTCCTCGCGTTTCACCTCTCCCCCTCGCGCTATCCTCGCGTTACCTCGCGTTTCCACCACATTATGCTCTTATGACTCAAGACAGGCTATTTTAGTCTGTACTAGCTTTAGTACACTATTTAGTCTTTCTTCCTATGCTTATCTTCCATTTCTCCTGCCTATGCCACCTCATTCATTGTATTTATATGTTTTATGCCTATGCCACATGTAGAAGACTCGATTGTACCTACCTACAAACTCTCGCGCACCCAATACACTCCCGCGAAGGGTTTCCCCCCATCTTGAAGCGCTCGCGCTCTCGCGCTTGAGCTCGCGTTCTCACCTTAACCACCAACCACCACCACTCCCACGGGGTACCTCGTCCCTTGAGACCCTCGAACCCGCATTTCGCACCTAGCCCAACCTAGGTCGCGATCCTTATAACACAAGTCTTGAAGAGATGATAGTCGGAGGTACTGAGGTAGCTGAGGCACGCGTCAATCTTGTCCGCGTCGCGAGAGCCAGACGGCGCGAGGTACTCGATGCGGTCAAGGTAGCGCTCGAGGTCTTCTGGTGTTCCATCAAAGGAAGGAGCAGTGCGAGAGCCGGGGAGGGGAAACGACATGACAAGGACAATGATGGTGACGCGACGATGGTGACGGAATGGTCCAAGAATGGTCGCGAGGTGGGAAAAGGAAGGGAATGTGGTTGACAGGGGTTAAGAAGGGGTGAACCAGGTTTTGAAACCCTCGCGGTGGGCTCCAGATATAAGGATTGCGACCTAGGTAGGCTAGGTGCGAAACGCGGGTTCGAGGGTCTCAAGGGACGAGGTACCCCGTGGGAGTGGTGGTGGTTGGTGGTTAAGGTGAGAACGCGAGCTCAAGCGCGAGAGCGCGAGCGCKTCAAGATGGGGGAAAACCCTTCGCGGGWGTGTATTGGGTGNGAGAGAGTTCGTAGGTAGGTACAATCGAGTCTTCTACATGTGGCATAGGCATAAAACATATAAATACAATGAATGAGGTGGCATAGGCAGGAGAAATGGAAGATAAGCATAGGAAGAAAGACTAAATAGTGTACTAAAGCTAGTACAGACTAAAATAGCCTGTCTTGAGTCATAAGAGCATAATGTGGTGGAAACGCGAGGTAACGCGAGGATAGCGCAAGGGGGAGAGGTGAAACGCGAGGAACTGACACGATTCAGGAGCGAAAAGGGGGCAACCCCTTACATTACCTTTTTGATGCCAACCTTTTCCTTTGACGAGGCCTTTTTGAGTGCATCCTGGAGAAGTTTAGTACGCATAGTATTATGCCCGTCCACCGTTTCAGTCAAGAGATCATGGCGGTATTGGCCGTAGTGACGGGGACTAGTCGCTGATGCAGGCTCACGGTGGTTCTCGACAGAGGCTTTCCTCGCTTTCTTGGGAGCACCTTGTGAGGTAGGCTTTGCCGCTTCTGGATTGTGTAATGACTTTCGGCTTTGAGCAGTCTTTGTAGGTTTGCTTTGCTTGCTTCCGCCTTCCTTTGATGTCTTGTGCCCGCAGGAGGGTTTGAGTATGCCACCTTTTGGACGCGCCATGAGATGTACGCCTGGGTGGTGGTGATGAGGGAGATATAATAGTCATCGAAACCCGTATTGTTCTTATACACGAAGTTGTGGCCATCGCGATTCACGTGGAATCCGGGACTAATTGTTGGTCAAGAAATGACTGGTACTCCTAAAGCCCCTGGAATCTGGATAGAAACCAAATTCCATTTTAGGTCAGTCCTCGAAGCACTGATCCTCGAGGTACTACTTCTCAGTCCAGCTCCCTGAGCCCAGTGGGCTTCAACTTCTACGATTTGCATGATAAAGATTTTCTCGCTCGTCTTTCCTATGATGGGCGTACTCTCAGTACCATTGAACCGCTTCGACGATCTTCAGGCCATCTTATCTTCCCCACTACCAGACGGCCACAAACCAGCCAGCTTACCTGTATCTAACCCCACAAAGTCTTACTGGGTCGACTCACCCGGAGCCAATCCACTAGCTAAAGAAGGTAGCAGAGGTGCATTGACGTCTGATGCAGACATCTGCATAATAGGCTCTGGCATCACTGGTATCTCTGCTGCCTACAATCTTGCAAAATTTGTCAAGGCTTCACCGCAAATTGACCATCTCAATGTGGTGGTGCTCGAAGCACGCGACTTCTGTGCGTTTCTACTTGGTCATCTCTACGCCACCGACGCATGTCAGCTCACCGTCATCCAGGCTCGGGCGCTACTGGTCCGTCATCCATTTTTTCCGATTGAAACTGTCACGATCACCTTGGTCACCAGGACGAAATGGTGGACATCTGACCCCAGTCGCGTTTGTTGACTTCTCACTTGCTGAGGAAGCACACGGTACTCCAGAGACTCTTCGTTCTCTGGCCCTCGAGAAACACACGGTCGACCAAATGGTCTCCATTATGAAGGAATCGGGCCTCGAGGATGCTGTCGATCTCGTCGCGGGTGGTCATACGACCTTGCTACTCACTCAGCAGGAGATAGAACAGGCCCACAAGGACTATGAGTCCGCGAAACGCGCGGGAGCTGACTTGTCGAAGGTTGAGTGGTTTTCGGAAGAACAAATGGAGTCTGTGCGTAATTCAATGGCGTCTGAGTGCGGAGTCATGCTGAACATGCGTCCCAGCGATACGGTGCTTCGTATCCTGGGTTCCACTTCCCCAGCTACAACCTTTGGCCCCTGAAATTTGTGACGCAGCTCTACCAACTCGCCAAAAGCCTTTCGCCGAAATTATCCTTACAAATTCACACCAATACCCCCGTTGAGGCCATTCACCCGATATCATCGAGCTCAGCGCCGCTCCCTCGCCGCTGGTCACTGCAAACGCCCCGAGGCGAAGTGAAATGCTCATATGTGATCCACGCCACCAATGCGTATGCCAGCCACCTCCTGCCTCACATGAGTGGACCTGAAGGTATAGTTCCCACTCGGGGACAAATCATAGCGACACGCGCAGCTGCTCCGAGCGAGAAAATTTCCAAGTCATCATGGGATGGAAATGAAGGGTTTGAATATTGGTTTCCTAGACCAGTCACCGAAAATGGCGAAAACCCACTGGTGATCCTAGGAGGAGGGAGGGAAGCCAGTGCGGGATCAACGTTCGAATACTACGTGACGGACGACTCCAGTGTGAACAAGGTCGTAGGAACGGCTCTCAGGAACTTCCTTCCAGGAGTCTTCCCGCGGCTGTACTCGCAAGGACAACAGCCGGAAATGGAGTGGGTAAGTCAAGTATACTTTGTCGACGTCTAGGTTCTTATCCTACCCTTTGATGTCGGCGTGAAGACGGGAATCATGGCGTATACCAAAATGAGGGACCCCTTCGTAGGTCTTCCCATGGCGTACACCTCACTTCCTTGCTCAGCCACATCTGTCATTGACCAAATTAGGTGGGACCCGTCTTGAACCCAAACGGTGCCAAAGATGAATTCGTTGGTCAATACCTTGCGGCGGGGTATACAGGGCACGGCATGCCTCGAGCCTTTGCTTGGTATGTACGGGTTTCACACCCTCATTTCCAAAGATTGATTGATACAAACGTGCATTGTGGCTGAAAACCTCGCTATTTGCAGTGCGGAAGTGGTGTCTCAGATGGTTCTCGCCAACATCACCGGAAATGAGTGGATTCTTCCGAGCTGGCTTCCCGAGAGATATCTGACATGGAAGAGATATGCGAATCACGAAGGTATAACGGGTGGAGCAAATTGATTATTCGGTAGCCGTATGTCGGGCCTACATCGCGAGGCATCAAATCGACGAGGTGTTAGAATTTTAACAAGAACAAGGAAAGGTCCACCGAGAGGGCCGCAATGGACTATGTCAGTTGAAGAAATGAATAAGTGCATTCGGAGCGATAAACCTCTGAGGTTCTGCCTACGATGCCCTCCTGTTCGGCCGCTAGTATCCCACCTTTCCCACTTCACTCCTGGCCATGATAGAAGCACCAGAGGACCTAACGTAACCATGAAAACAACAACATCAGTTCACGGCATGGAAGGACATGCGAAACATAACCTCCTTCGAGGCGGCGAAAATGAAATCCAGAGAACCCTCCGCGACAAAAAAAGAACAAGAAAAGACACTCACGTCCCAAGCCGTTCCGCGCCTGCTTCAATCAATTCTTTGCACGTCTCAAAGCTTCTGATGCCAGCAGAGGCCTTGACCTTCACTCCCCCGGACTTGTAAGCGACCGACCTCTTCATCAATGTTACATCTGCAACACTCGCCCCACCTCCACAGAAACCTGTGCACGTCTTAACAAACCCAGCGCCACCTTCCGCCGCAAGGAAACATGCTGCGATCTTCTCATCATCTGTGAGGAAAACGGTCTCAAGGATGACTTTCACCGTGATGCCGCTGGCAGCATCTACCACGGCCTTGATATCATCGTGTACCAGGCTGTAATCCCCTTCTTTTAGGGCTCCAACGTTTAGCACCATGTCGATTTCCTGAGCTCCATCTTGGATGGCTTCTTTCGTTTCGCTATTAGTCCATGTCAGGTATATCAGATTTGATCGTCCCTGGGCACACAAGCGCCGGAGTTCAACAAGGACTCACAATGCTTTTACGCTGCTCTTAGAAGCTCCAAGTGGGAATCCCACAACTGCACACGCAATGCAACTTGATCCCTCCAAACGCTTGGCTACTCGCGGGATGTTCACGCCGTTTACACAGCAGGACTACTTAAGATGGTTAGCAAAGCCTCCGATGATCATTGAGATCTAACGTGATGAACATAAGAAGCTTACCTTGAACTGATAACGAATGGCTTCGTCACAGAGTTGATCTAGTTGCGATGTCGATGCATCCGATTTGAGCAGAGTATGATCGATGTACCGTACAAAATCCGTATCGGGGTTCGTGGATGTAAAGGTGGTTTTAGCTATCGGAGCGCCTGAGTTTCTGACTAGGTGTATGTGAGATTCTACAGCTTTCTTCCAATCTTCGTTGCTGCGGGACATCGTGTGAGTTGAAAGTTTGCGGTCAATCAGAGTGAGAAAACCTATGAGCGTAATCGACCGTGACGGGCCATCAACCCAAAGAGAGCGGGTGCCATATGGGCACCACCTACCTAATACTCAGGCACGTGTTACCGCACACAAGCGGCTCGTTTGCACGATGGAAGTAAATGTATAAATAGCCCACTGCGGGGACCTTTGATACGAAGCATTACACCTTAAATGTCGAAACCATCGAAACGCCACGGAACGAGCGGGCGTAGAAGTCGAGGTATGATGCCGCCTGGGCTTCTTCCGCATCTTTCCACCCGGGCCTTGGACTAGAAGTCCAGAACGTTGAGTTACCTCAGCCACCCGAAGCTCTCACAACGAAATGAAAGAGTGACGAAATACCAGTACGGAAGAGGGATTAGAACATGGCAGTTACCACCGCCCACATTCAAAGAGACTCCTCATCACTGACAATAATAGCGGAGACTTGAGTTAAATATATGAATTTCAAGCCTGCCAGGGGAGACGTTCTATTAACTGCTAAATAAACATGGTCCGTCAGAAAAGGCAAAAAANGTGGACTGTGGAACTGAGCCCTCACCACAGCGGTGAATCGCGGGACGACCATTTGAATGGGGGTGATCGCCATGGCAAACGAGTCAGCGGTCAAAGCGACCTTAGGGCCTTGAGTTCAAGCTGTATTCAAAGAATATCTCCCGAAACACTCGGCCGTTCAGGCACCTCGAAGGGTCAGGAAACAAGACACCCAAAGCTCCAGCCCAAGAACCCAGAGGTGATCCTGCAGATATCGATAGGTTCTCCGCTCTGTTATTGCCGAAGGATTCGATGCTTGGCGAACCTGGGTAGAATCACCCGCACCAGAGTCCGAGAGAGCCGACACACCTGTGCATTGCGGGAATTAGAGGAGTCGAGAGGATCGGGAGGAAGAGGGCGCCGATTTTACGGACTGGAGAAAATCGTAAGACTCAGCAAGCAGAGGTGGCGACCGCTGACGTGACTTCATAGTGGGGGAGATGTGAAAAGGCTATGAGAGGAGAGGAACTGCTTGCGCCATGGCCGCATGTGGCGGCCTCGAGGCTTGACGTATGAAATTGCTGACTAGTGTGGACCAACACGAGGCAGACCAAGAGTCCATGGTCCCACGCGACAAGTGGATAGTCTAGGTGCACAGACCAATTTCCGACGCCGTGCCGAGTCGAAAAAAGGC
>JAPEVF010001382.1:0-10390 GCA_029747585.1 Pleurotus djamor | reverse complement strand
GTAATTCAACTTATTGTTGTTTTTCAGGCACTTGCCCGCGTATCGCTGCAACAGACCACACCTTGTCTACATAGAGGGGGACGAAAGAAGTTACCGCCTTTGAGAAGTCTACCTGGATCGCGAGCGTAAGTCACAGTGGCGTCTTCTCAAATTCTTGCAGCGACATCTGCTTGGCACCTGCCAAGTCCTCTGAGTCCATCATCCATCAAATCGCCCTTGTCGATTTACTTCCCAAAACATGGTTTAGATCCCAACGCTACTTTCATCAGCCTGTCGCCCCGCCGACGTGGGGAGATGGACGCGTCCTTTGTTGGTGTTTGCCGTGCGCCACACGTGATGTAATCGTCGGCGCGTTCGACGCGAACTCACAGTCTATCTTGTTGATAAACAAAAATGTCTCCTTCATCGCCTCCCGCGGATGTACGCTGGGATACCTATATAATTTGTGAGTCCCTCCGCTTTTCATGCCTCATTGACTCAGTCATATATCGCTCTCAAAGCACACCAAAGTCGCACATATCTTCCCGATAACATACTTGCGCAATGTCTTTCTTTTCTGTTACCGTCACCAGCACCGACGCCATCGCCGCCATCGCCGCCATTTCGCAGCTCATCCCCGGTTTGATTGCCATCACCCTCCTCGTTATCTACGCCTCTCAGGATTCCGAAGCTACTTCGCCTTCTTCTGCTCGGAACAGGTCTTCTCGTTCCTCTCCTCCAAAAGCAGCGTCACCACCGCGGTCTTTCGACAATTGGGTCCCCTTACCACAAGCAAGCGCGGGACGAAGGAGAGATGAGGATAGTTGGGAAAGGATGGACAGGGTCAGGCATACCTCGAGGGCAAAAACGGAGGCCCTCATGGACCTTCGACTTCGGGAAGAACGCCCTGTCTTTCCCTATGCGATCGAGTCTCTCATTTTCGGTGCGTCTCTCTTGTATCTCTCTCATTCGTTCTTTGGCTTATTTTATCTTTGCAGAGGCCCGATACCCAACTATCTTCGTCGAGGAGACCGTTGACGAGGTTGTCGTCGTCGCGCCGCCCCCTCCCAAATCAGTCGCCGCCGCCAAACGGGCGCCGAAGCACCTCCATCACCTTGCCGCCAAGCATGCATGGGTTGGACGGAGGCAACGAGGGGGCTACGTTCCACACGCGCGACGCGATTTTGGCGAAGGACACCGAGTCGACACGAGGTCTGGAAGTAAAATCAATATGCACCATACACTTCCCGACCTCGTCCCGGACTACGGTAGCGATGCAGATAGCGACGAGGAAGAACTTTGCTCGCGACTCGAGCACCTCGCGCTGGAGGATCCGGTGGAGGAGATCACAGTGGGGATGGCGCAGATGACGATTGAGGACTACGCGATGGACGTGGACACCAACTATGACCCCAACGCTATGGACGTCGACCCCGTGTACGACCCTTACGCGATGGAGATCTGCTGAGGGGTGGGCTGGAGAGGAGGGGACGAGGGGGGAGTTGGTGTCTGTTGGTTTCTTGTCTGCATTTGGTCTCGAGGTTCAGGTCTGCTGGTGAGTCTTCTCTTGTACTCTCGTCTTATCATCTTAGCTGACCTCTCTTCCCTCCAGCTCTTATACCCAAAACACAAAAAACACCGCGTCGCGTCGCTCCAAGCCCCACGTCCAACATCACTAGCGATGACCAAGGCGATCCACCATNACCCGCATCGAGGGCGGCCTAGAGTTCAGGGGGGCTGCAGACCTCTTGTCCTCGAAGCCAACCTCGATGTCTATACCAATACCCCGCCCTTGGTCATTCGCCACGAACAACTACGCCACCTCCGCTGGACGGACAATCCACATCACTAGCTCCCACACGTTATCATTCAGAAGCCAGGACTTGGAGCGACCGACGACCAAGCCACATACTATCTCACTGTCATTACGACCACGAATCACGCTGTTCGACTCCCGCGACAATCACCACCACTCCCTGCAACACACCAAAGCGAGGTTGTTACGACTTGATATGTGGGATGAAGGACTGGCCACCCTTCGTGAACCATATCTTGTTCGTTCTTCCGAGCGGAGGCGTGTTTGCCTATACCCATCGTCGCGGGTTCCGAACACACCCTACACCCACTGTCGTTACCGATCACCACACTCGACTCCCTGCGGCCACCATTCCACCACACCAAAGCGAGATCGATTTTTTCGTTTCACGCGGAGGTATATACCCATATACCCATGGTCGCAGGGTTCGAACACACTACTATACCCAGCTAGTCGTGATACCTGATTCGTGATACCAGCAGCAGACTTGAACCTTTGTCTCTTTCATTTTGTATCTTATAATATAATTTATTTTGCTTCGTTTGACTTTCCTTCGTCTGAGCTTTTGAGTTGGCAGAATTCCCTTTCCTAGCAGCAAGATGCTTCGCGCTGATACTTCCGCAAAATCTTTTCTTCCTTTCTCTTCCGGCACTTGCATTCCATGACGTATGGTTTTCCATCCCACCACTAGTTCGTCGCCCAACACTTCTGCAATCTCGGAAGGGGCGACCCCTATCATCCCTAGCCCGAGGCGCTTGACTTGAGCGCTCCGTCCACCTTCCTTTCACTAGGCCACCATGTCAGATCCCTTTAGAGCATCATCTAGCCTGCTGGGGTCGTCGCGCTCGACACGTTCTACAGCGCTCAAGAGGGACACTCTTGCTGCTGAATTAGAGAAAGGCACGTCTCGATTTCATCTTTACTAGCAGCGTTCGTGAATGCCTCCTTGTTGACGACTGCACATCTTTCTCTTCGTACTGACTTTTGCTACTACAGACCCACAACTTTCATCGGCCAAGAGACAACAAAGGGCTCAAGCCTTTGCTGAATCCGTGTCTCATTCCTCGCTTGAACGTCAGCTCGCCACACTCAAGACATACCAAGTGGAATTGGAAGTAAAGCTTCGTGAAAGAGAAGCGGCGGTGGAACAACTGGAGCGTGACAGACGGTCAATTGCTGAACTGGAAGCGAAAGAACGGACGGAGAAGGAAGCGGAGCGCGCCGAGAATGAGGAATATCGAGTAAGTGGCCAACCTTTGAACGTCGCGATGAAGCTCATAGAGCCTCGCAGAGGAAGGTTGATGTAGAGCTACGGACACTACGGAACGCACTCAACGAACTACGCGAAAAGCATGCCGACTCACAGGACGCCTACTCCTCCCTCTCTCGCACTTCTAAGCACACTATATCCACTCAGAAAACCCAAATTTCTACCCTGACGCGTCAAACGGACCTCTTGACCAACCAACTCATGGAATCGCAGTCACAGAACACTTCCCTTGCCACTGAGGTCGCAGATCTTCAAGCTGAGCTCGACGACCTTCGGAGCGACAACTTGAAACTTTCAAAGGACAAGGTCGAAGCAGATGAACTAGGAGTGGTACGGGAGGAATTGTTCCGACAGACGGCCTATGTTAAAGAAATGGAGAAGAAGAATGAACGATTGATGAGTGAGGTCAGAGTGCTGAGAGAGAGACAGACGAGTGTTGAAGTTCTGAGGGAGGAGAAGCGGTCACTAGAAAGAAAGCTGTCAGGAATGGAGGGAATGCGGGAACAGGCGGTCAAATTGGAGGCCGAGGTGGAAGTGCTCAGGCGAGAGAGAAATCAACGGTAAAGAGCTTTTCTGCCGTTTGCGCTTGCGCTGATCCACTATCCCAGCTCAGAACTCCCGAACTCTCCATCACTCAGTGCATCTACCTCAGCCCCCTCTGTTTCAACTACTGCTGCTCTTTCTTCTCTCCGTCTCGAGCACGCGAAGTTGCTGGAGGACCATGGTGTCACCACTGCTACCCTCCGTCAGCGGGACCATCAAATTTCTACACTGGAAGATCAACTGTCCGAGAAACAATTAGAAATCCAAAGCTTGGAGAAGGACGCTCGCATCTTGAAAGATAAATTGAACAGGAGCGAGAAGATGGCGGCATTCCATGAACGCTCTGCGAACTTCCAGAAGGACTTGGTTGCTAGCTACGATGCTGAGGCCTCACAGAATGAACAACTCGCACCCGGCTCGACAGCCTCCCCACCCAGCCATATACTGCAAATGCGTGTTCAGCAACTGGAGGACCTTCTCTCAGAGTCGCGCAGCACTGTCGAGGAACTTCGTGGTGCTCTCGATGAGGTTGGAGTGGATCCACAAAGTGGCGGAAAGGATGTCCAGCGTCTGAGAGACGAGTTGATTGACTTGAGGAAGGATAGAGATGTATTGCAAGAAAGTATGATCCTTCATCTCTTTTTAACTTTCCACTGCTGACGTGCTCATAGAACTCAAGGAGCAAGGCACAGAAGCTCAGTCTCAGTCTGCTCAAATCGACGCACTTGAACAACAACTCTTCGAGCTCTCCGGCGAAATCGCGGGCGGAAGACATGTCCCCCCTGGAGTGCGCATTCTTTCAATGAAAGGCAACCCCGAAGAACAATGGTTTGCTCTCAGACAAGAAGCCATGGACAAGCTGAAAAGTGAGAATGAAGCACTGATGAAACGGCTCCGCGAGTTGGAAGTGCAAACACCCGTCGAGCAGGTTCAGGCAGTCGGCGATCCTTCTTCCTCTCACCTTATCCCCCGCGAATCCTACGATCTAGTGCGCGAGGAGGTCGAGTCCCTTCAAAGCCAGCTCGTGCAAAAGGATAAACGTCTTCAGCGCCTGAAACAGGTCTTCGGTACCAAGTCAGCTGAATTTCGCGAGGCTATCGAAAGCATCATGGGCGTCAAGCTCGCTTTCTATCCTAACGGCCAAGTACGGGTCACCTCGTCATACGACTTGAATGCGAGCTTTGTGTTCCAACCTGAAGGTCGGGGTAGTGGCGGTGGGACGATGCAGCTGGTTGGACAAGGAGAAGAGGTGTCAGAGGATTTGATTGCATTGATGCAAACGTGGATTGTGAAGGAACAATGTATTCCCGCCTTCGTTGCTCTGGTGACACTTGACTGCTATGAGAAGGCCAAAGCAGCTGGCGAGATATAGTTTCTTCCTGTATGATGCTTTTTCGTGTAGCTTATATCATCTTATCAAGGCACTCTGCGTGTTGTTTGATGGAAATGCCTCATTCTGGCACCTTTCTGCCCCATCGTCAAAATCCAATGTTACCCAGCTCCAGCTGAGAAGTTTCATCAAGCAGAGCCAACCTGATTACCTGGCACATTCAATATTAGTATGCCTAATCACGACAAAGCTTACCAACTTCGTCATTGCCAACAAACTTTGAAGAACAACGCTCGTCGTCTCGTCCTTCGGGTGTCCTTGCGCCTGTAATGCCAATGTTAGCCCTCCATTTCTCTTACCGACCCTCTCGCTCAGCCTATGCTTCTATCTTCCCGCAAAGGTGTTCAAGAAATGGGCGCGCGCAAAACGATCTATTCAACTAGCTGTAAAGGAAACAGGGAATTATCTGAGACTTTCGTCGGCTAATGTCCACCAGTCACGAGTCGGCCTAGAATAGGTATTGGCATCTGTGAGCACCGAGTTTTACCCAGATATTGCGACTAACCGAACTCGTATCCGGTACTGTTAACCGACTACTCTACTCCTAAAGAGTTAAGGTATCCTTCTTGATATCGAAGGACGCCTCCGCCTCCTTAACTTCGTCATCACTGGCGGTTTCCTATGATGCCTACTGAGTGCCTTATTCATAAAGTGATGGGAAATTCGATCGTCTTACCAGGTAAACTTTCGTGAATAGCTCAAGCCTCTTCTTTTCCTTGCAGATCCCGATCTTGTGGAGCTTTTCCTTGACCTTTTTCGGGAGGCAATTGAAGCAAGAGCAGAGCTAGAGGTGCTTTTAAGATACGTCCAGCCCACGTTTGGTCGAGTATTCTCACCTTCTTCAATGGAATGCACTTAGCAACACAATCAACGCCCTCACCATTTGCGAGGCAGTCTACAATGCACGGAACCGCCTTTGCAATGCTCAAGCCACAAGTTAAAGGGTTACAGCCCTTAGACTTCAGGCCCTCCACAGTCACTGGACCGACTAGATAAAGGCGAAACTATCATCAGTACCCCTGAAATAGCACCCTTCGACAACCGACCCACATTCTTGGAGAAGAGCGTCCTCGAAGCCTTTGGAAAAGTCTGCATCGATGACTGCTTTCTCAGAGTCGGCGGCGATGACACCACCAGCTAAGAGGAAAGCCGCCGCGATGAACGTTGCGAAACGCATGGCTGGATGAACAGTGGTAAATGGGGAAGGATAGGTGAAGATGGCTATGAGTATGAAAGTGAAAGCGACACCCTTTTATACGCCTATCGCTGACCTATATTCCCTCTGGTAAGTTAACGTTCCGTCGCCAACACACATGTCCTAAACATCTAGAGAGCCAGTTTGCCGTAACTGAGGCACATCTTGTCAATCCGAATTGAATAACGACAACACCGCATCTCGCAAGTCTCTTGGAGCGGAGCAAGCCACCTCCATTTTTTTCGCATGGACTTATGGAGAGGCCTCAACGGTGGCCAACCACACTTCAATATCATGACCCGCCGCGTTGATTTCACACACTATCTACCGGGATAAAATCATTGACAACCACCGACAGCGGAATAACACCAAAGCCAAGCAGGGGCGCAAGGTCAATAATTAACCCTGTCGGCCAGTGCTCGAAACATCCGCACGAAACGTGAAGCCTCCATTTACCCAAGACGTCGTGGTATGATTCCAATGGCAGGTTGACCGGTGTTCGTAAAGCCCCTGCGTTCATTGTTCCCAAGCTAGCTGGAACTACTACGGAGTCTGCTCAGCGTCCACTGGATTTTCTCGTTGTGGCTCCGTCCTTCTACTCATGGCTACCCGGAAGTTGAACTTGGCTCTCCACCGGGTTTGACACTTAGGGTCTAGATACATTGATGTGGGCGCAGCTGCGATTGCTTGAGACCCAAGGCTTACTTACTACCGCGGGATTGAACCTTCCAACAACCCCGCTGGTCTAGGCAGATTCGAAAAGAACAATCAACCAAACTGAGTAACTTCAAGCGACCCCAAAGTGGCACACGATTGTCTAGATCGTCCGGCGATGTACGCTGTTCTTGCTCCCGACACAAAACAAATATTAAATGTCACCTCTTTCAGGCCGCTGAGTACAGGATGGATGACCCATGCACTTCCGAGAAGCTCTACCACTGCAGTAACTCCGTTTTCTGGCTAGTAAATGACCTGCGTCCACAATCACGATAAAACCTTGTTCCCTGTTGATGAATTGCCCCCACCTGCGATGCAATGCCTCTGGTGAACGTAACTGTTGGGCGCTACATCTTACTTCCGGGTTGAAAAGTTGAAGGAGCGCCCATCAAAATATGACGTCCATCTCTTGATAAATAGAAGCAAAGGTATACAATCTGAATCTAATCCACGGCTACTCTACTCTCTGCACTCTGAGGGGCACCTTCGCGCCATCCTGGCCCGCAATCTTGGGTCGGGGCAGAATAGACCGATGCCTCTCAATCTTGGGCTCAGGGCCGTCAAACTCGAATGTAAAGTTACGAATCATCACCGACAGCGCAGCCTAGCGAGGTGTAAGCCAAGTACAGCTTGATTCCACAGCATAACGGACCTTGAACTCAGCCAACGCGAAATTCTTGCCTAAGCATGTCCGTGGCCCATCAACAAAAGTCAACAGATGCCGATGTCCTTGGACGTCGTTCTTTTCTCCAAATCCAGGTTCTAGCCACCGCTCCGGGTTGAATTCCTTGGAGTCAGGACCCCATATCCACTCAGCTGTGTTCATTAACTGTATCGGTACGGATACGGTGGTGCCTTTGGCAACAGAAATGCTGGAAACGGTCCGTCCATCCTTGGTGGTAATAGGAGCACTCAGGGGAATAATATCATCATGGCCAGCCTGGCAACGCCGAGAATCATGTTGAGACCTTACTGTGCAGATCAAGGGCTTGGCAAGAGATCATACCTTGCGAGTGGTCTCGGAGAGCGGTGGATGCATTCGAAGGGTTTCATGGACAACGGCGTCCAGATAGGGGAGGGAGGACATGAGTTGTTCCCAGTTGGGATCGGAAGAAGGGAAATGGGTGAGGAGCTCCTCGCGCAGTTTCCGCTGTCGTTCTTGATGCTTGGTTAGCTCGATCAGTGCCCACTAGATAGTGAATCGATAAGTAGACTGCTGGTTGAAAAGAAAAGAACCGTACTGTTAAACTGATAGAGGTGGTTTCGTATCCAGCTAACAAAAGGACGTTCATTTGAGCAAGGACTTCCTCTTGAGAAAGGGTCAGCTCAGAACTCGAATTCTCAGCCTTGACTAGAGGGATTGAGAATGCGTGAGCGACATCAGCTCGATTGACGGGTTTCTGCTTACTTACTTAAAAGACCAATGATTGACTTCTCTTCTACCCCACCCACCGCCTCCTTCCGTGTTCGCTCGAGAAGCTCATCGGAGATGGTACTCAAGCTCTGACGTAGCTGTCGCATGTACCTGTTGCGCTTAGTTGGAAGAGTTGCAAGGAAGGGGAAGTAAGGACTAAGAAGGAAAATGAATGCGGAGAAGATATTTGGGTCTCCTCCACCGAGGGAATTGAAGGCAACAGCGACCTCTGAGTTTTTACCATCGAGTTGCCCAAAATTGTGGGAGAAACCGGCAATGCCGATGCTATCAAGCCTATTCATATGTTATGAGATAAGATGATTTCGATTGGGTTTTATGTGGGCGAGAACTTACGCAATGTTGTTCATCCTAAATATGGAACAGTCAGAAGCTGCACCGCAATCTATGTTTATTCGCGCAACTGACCATTGTTGGACGTCGATTACGACACCGTCGGGATGAGATTCTAACATCGAATCCCATATTGCCTTGCACTTGTACGAAGAGTCAAAGAAGACCGAAGTAAGTCTGCGGATAGCAGCATTGCTAAACGCGGGTGTCAGAGCTTTGCGCTGCCTAGAACGATTACGGATCATCGATCATTAGTACTTTAGTGTCCACACCACGAAGTTCCTAGTAATGAAATCGCTCACCGGCGATGACTCTCGCCCTCGGCCATGAGGAGGCCACGACCGAACTAGGGACAGGTCAGCCTACTACTAGTCCAAGCCACCTTGGACTCCGCTTCGAAAACTCACGAAAGTTCCAATGAAAATCTTCGCAAATGCAGTGAGTACATAGGTCCAGGTTTCCTTTGAGTAAAAGTGCGCGATAGCTTTGGGATCGCATAGTTGGATTCGCCTGGAACCAATGACACCTGGTATCTCAATAACACGGCCATGTTCTTCTGCCCAAACTGCGTAATACCGCTCGGCCTGTCCTCCGCTCAGTAGCTTCGTCATTCCCCAAAACCAGCTAGGCGATTCAGGGCCGCGAAGTGGCGTGGTGGCGCTGGTATTTCTGACATATTTTGTATAGAGGTATGAAGCTAGCCAGGCGAAAGCTGGAATGTAAAGAACGTTGGATGTTGTACTGAGACCCATAACGAAGAGGGGAGTAGTTGAAGTGGAAAGGTGATGACCGTCGGCATGGTTGTAGGCGCTTTAAGTACCTCATCAATTCACTACAGGCGTGGGATCACATGGTGATCATTCCGACGGAAAATTGAACGTCCAGGAAAAGCCGTCGGCGTCAGTGCTCCCAAATGACACCCGAAGGGATAGGCTTTGGGACTTACTTCTCATGAGCAGTTCATGATAAGGAAGAGAACAGTACATCACGACAGGGAATGGGTGGCAAGTTTACCAACAAAAAGTCTCCGCCCAGGCACCAGGAACAGATGATGAAAATAGGGGGATTGAGATTGGACAGTGCAATACATGAGCAACGACCAGCAAAGTACAAGTCCGTGTATCACGAACGCAGCGACAATTGATCGATGGTTGTGGAGTCGCTTACTTCTGAGTCGATAACATCGGTCTGTCAAAGTTGTCAAGCCCTTAGCAAATGCCTTCGCAAGACACACATGAGCGCACGTTGGGTTGAGCAAATTTGATTTGAGCGGGGCTACTTTCAGCGTCTGCTAGCCGCAAGGAGATGTTATCCGTAGCAGCCATGCGGCGAAAGATCGTGCGGGCATTGAGTCTGGAAAAGGGGACTGAGCGAGGGCACAGGAGCTGGAGTAAGGAGCTCACGTGGCCAGGAGGGAGTTAGAGAAAACTGAGTATAGAAAGGTTATTCTTGGAGTCATGACACCGAATATAATGATGAAACTCACTTCGAGCGAGACACATGTATAGTGCCACCCACACGTCTTCAGTTGAATGAGATGATGTGAGCTTGATTGAAGAATGACGCCCTGAAACGACTTACAACTAGTCGTAAGAGTTTCAAACTGGAGCGGGTGGGGTAGATGTGGTGAGGCCAAGTGGATACGGGTATATTGGTAAGATAGGCTCACTGTTATCATGACGGCAAGTGTAAGTAAACTGCACATCCATCATCAG
>JAPEVF010001380.1:0-10404 GCA_029747585.1 Pleurotus djamor | reverse complement strand
GAGTCAGGTTCGAAGCTCTGCAGGAGGAGGAGGAGGAGGAGGACAAAGGCGCCGTTTCCAACTTGAAGCCGTCGTCCACGCATCCTTCCAAACGCCAGCCCCAGCCCCCGTCCCNAATCCTCANGCGAAAGCTGGACCTAGCGGGAACCAGGACCAGTTCGAAGCTTTGCAGGAGCAGGAGGATGATGACAAAGGCGAAGCCACCCACCGGGAGCAGGAGGACGACGACGAAGGCTAAGCCACCCTCCAGGAGCTGCGAGCATCTAGACAGACCGTGATGGAGGTGTTTCGAGCCAATAACATTGATCTTTCCAATGGCTTCTTCTATGTTACACCCACAAGGTAGTAGGTTGAAATGTTGGAGTAACAAACACGCTCCGAGGACTTACCACACGGATACCGACAATACACATCACCAAACACATCCACCGCCACTATTCCGCACCTCCGACATGTTACCAACTCACTAGGCTCAGGATTTGACCCCTTGCACTCACCCAGTATTTATTCTATATTTCTGGTACATTATCCACATTTTATACCCTGCCGTTTCCCTTGTGCGCACCTTGGTTTCCCAGCAGTATATAAGGTTACTTTTTGTACTAGTAGAACCCCACAGTAGTTTTCCCCGCAAACACTGAGGTATGTTATTGATCTTACTTTATTTTACTTCGTGCTCATTTGTAAAGTTAGATTTTGTGCTCTTTTGTATCTAGCTTTACATTCCAGGTACTTAATATCACTTAGTAGTTTGACACTGAGCTTTGCATTTTAGATCCCTTAGATCCATGGAGTTGACTGTGAATAAGCATTGATTCGTTGCTTTTATTAGAAATTATCTTGAATAACAAGGAATTATCAAGCAACTTGATTATCCGTAATTTGAGAGAATCAGAAACTTGTTGGAAACCCGATTCCATAGTACCCCCTTTAAATCTGAGAATTACCAGCAATAAATTAGAGATTACCAAGGGTTTAGATTAAGCTGCCAATCATCCTGACTGAGCTATACGAGGCCCAGGGTGGAAAGGGATGTATAGTTAATTTGTAGTTTATTGACAACAACAAACAAAACTAGTACTGAATTACTACTACTGCATCCACAGTACTTACCTTGCTATCTAGTATCAATACAGCTCAATTTATATCAAGCCCTAGCAAGATTCTACTCAATTAACATAGCTAATCCACCAATAGATGGTCAACTCTGGCTTAGTGGGATGATGGTATGCATTTCAACCCCCCTAATATGTTTCCATTTTGATAGTTTTGATTTGTCACAGAATTAGTGTGATGTTTCTAAAGATATTACAGCCTTTGGCCATCTGCATTGCCTATCAGACTCACAAACAAGCTCATAATCATTGTGTAACCCTCGCCAAGCATCTAACTGTAAGAAAAGGACAGAAGCATGCTGCCAATGTAAGATACTTCTTCTGGTCTTCTGGATCTCCATATTTTAATCTCCATGACCAAGTCTCAAGTAGAGTGCGCTTGGAAACTCAGTGACAAGCAAGCACTATTCCGTCTCTCAGAAGATACAGGAAAAGATTACACAGAAGTATCCTTCAATGAATGGGCTTTCCCAATTTGAAGATTTCAAGCATGATGGTCATTCTCAAATAAGGACTTCAATCACAAAACAGGTGAAGTAGCAACCCTTTTCAGTGTGTTATTTTCCAATTCAATATCATTCCAAATTCTAATATATTCAGATGCAAGATCCTTTAGATCCATACAGTATATTTGCCCTACCATACTGCCCTTGTGTTATGAGATTTCCTTGCCCTTGCCAAGCCATGGCACCACTCCAGATCACTTCCGTCCCCCTGCACACTCTGGCCAAATCTTGGAGTTATCTTTACAGACATAGATACTAACTTAATTCACATAATTGGCAAAGCAATGCACATGATTGATTTGATTATGTATGTGCTAGAATATTGTCTGGTTTAGTCTACAATGTACTACTACCCAACCCAACTGACCCACAAATCATCCAGCATTGTAAAATACAGACAATGGAAGAACTGGCTCCACAGTACTTACACCAGAGCAAGTAATGAGAGAACCCCCACTAGAAATTGTATGTGGGGGAAGGTTGGGTCCAATACCCAGGGCCATCACTGACAGAGAGATCTTCAAGGCTGACTGATATGACTTTTGAGAGAGCTGGGGTGGAGAAGATGGATAGGGTGATGGTGGTGGTAGATGAGGTGGGGCCCATGGGTAAGACTATGGCAGGTGTAGGTGTGGGCTCTGACACAATGAAGGCTGGTGTCGGTGTGGCTGGAGGTCTTTTTCTTGGGAGGCGGCTGACAGCAGACATAGAGAGAGTGACACTTCAGGGGCAGATAAGGAGGTGCTGCAAGAGGTCAAGGTAGTACAAGAGTTTGAGACCCAAGGTACAAAGACGGGATTGCCAATGGTTGTATATTGGTGACAGCCTGCATAAGACAGTTGGTGACAATGGATGGCTAGCTGGGCCATCATATTACTCCACAACTCCCTTGAGAAAAGGAGGCAAGAACAAGTATAGAAATCAAATTTCATAAGAATACAACACAAAGATACAAAAGAGGCAAACAATGTACAAGATGCATGAGATGATGACAACAACAACAACACGACGTGACAACAAGACGCAGGACAAAGGACAATGTAGTGGTAGCCATGGGTTTCTACATGCATCAGATGGGTTAGCAAGCTAAAAACAAAAAGAAAGGGCCCAGGGGTGTACGAGTATTAGAGTTGTCCTGGTACATTGTTGAAAACTGATAAAATAATAGTGAGATGGGAGGGAGGAAGGGAGGAAGGGAGGAAGAGGGAGGAAAACCTACCTTTGGGGGGGATTTAGTGCTGAAGCTGGGAAGTCACACAGCCTACAACCCAGGCTTTATAGGTGAGCAGTCTGCAGATTGTAGATCAGTGGTGTGGAAAGAAAGAACTCAGGCAAAATGGCCTATATTCCATTGAAGATGGATTTGATCTCATCATTTAGTATTTAGTTGAAGGAAAGCCCTTTCTCTCTAGAGTTTTTGGCAATGCCATTGAATATAAGAAGTCCAAGCACATATTCATACCATAAGGTGTACTGGGAGGCTTTCTTTGCATTAGTTGTGTCAAGACAATGTCTATCTAACCCTTGGTTCAAGAAGTTCTCTGGTTGGCAGAAATGCAACAGCCTTTTAATGAAATAGTCCCATCTTGTAAACAGCACCCTGTCCTCCACAGCCTGTCCCAACTAGCGTGACGGTTGCTTCCCCTCCCTCACCCCCACATCAGGTGTCTCCCACAGAGCCACCCACCAGCCCCTGAGAAATAATTTCTCCCATGTCACCCCCCAGCCCACACCACCAACTTCCCGCACCCTGTCACGATCCGTGACAGGTCCCCTAGCTCCTGTGGTCACGTGACACCCCTATACCGCCTGTCACGTGACTCACAGATCTAGTGGACCCACCGCGCAGTAGTTACATAAACAGACCCGCCATTGTTCTCTTAGCCGAAGCCTCATGTAGCATAGTATATATAGTCCCTCATACTTGTATTGGTTTCCTTAGCTCGTTTATAGAAGTTTCCACCTTATCCTCTCTGATCCTCGTCCGGCCTGTCGACCCGACCCGGACCCGAGACGACTTGGTCCTCCCCTACTCGTCATCCTCCTTCTCCTCCTCGTATCCTCGGCCTTGCATTCGGCCTGGAACACCCGAGCCCGGAGTGTTAGTAGGAGTCCAGCGCTGCGCCTCAGTCGCTGTCCTCGTCCGCATCTCGTCGCTCGGCCGTCATCTCGGCCTACGCTGTCCCCTATAGCCCCTCTCTGGATAGGGTCTAACAGTATAAACGAGCTAAAACTACTGGCACTCCCACCATTTTTTTTTCTCACGCCATGACTGAAGGTCGCAACAGTCTCATGGGCCAACCCGAAGCCGGCCCGTCCCGGATTCCAGTCGCCGGCAACAGAACAAACTCGGTACGGATAGTCTCACAACCGAACCCGGCCCCCATGCCTGGAGCCTTATTCACCACCCCCGGCCGTCCTAACCCGGACCTTGCGCGTGGTGAAACACCCGACAAGGCCACCCAGCACCTATCGTCCCCGGCACCGGACCCGGCACCCACCTCGGCTACACGACCTCTCACCCTGGCCCAAACACACCCTCTCGACACCTCGACAACGGCACAACCATCTGCTCAGGCTCTCCAACAATTCCCCGGCTCCGGATCCGAAGACGACAACCCCATGGCCCCCACACCCACTACTCGTCAAAGATCTTCACCGGCCAAACACAAGTCACTCCCGGACCCGGATGACTGGAGACTACAAGCATCGGCATCCGACTTACGGATGTCACGGATGGAAAGCACACTGGAGAAACTGGCAAACGTCACATTCGGTCTAGCACAAGAAACGGCAAGAATCAAAGCGGAACCGGTCACGCAAACTGTCTACGCCCCCCGTCCCCCGACACCGGCCGAAGTCAAGATCAACGTCCCACTCCCAAAGCACCTCGATGGATCAAAACCGGACAAGGTTTTTGAATGGATTAACGGGATGGAATTTTTCTTCAGGGCACACGGAAACATCAGTGACGAACGGAAAATCGCGGCTGCATGCACACGCCTAGATGGTATGGCCCTCCAAAACATCGTCAACCTCCGTGATATGGATGTGGTTCCGGATTGCGTAACGGATGATTGGGAAGGATTTAAGGCATACATCAAAAGTGAGTTCGGACCCGTGGACATTGTTGGCTCAAAGGAAGATGAACTCGACCGGCTCCGGATGAACCACACGGATACCATCCTCGCCTACACCACCGAGTTCAAAACGATTGCGTCATTCATCAACTGGAACGACGACGCCCTCCGCCACCGGTACTACGTCGGCCTCCCCAATCGGCTCAAGGATGAAGTCGCCCGTCAAGGTTACAAAACAGGAACTCTCAACCAGGTCATCAAGTGCGCGACTACGGCCGACAACCGATACCACGCCCGCGCCGCCGAGAAATCCACGCAACCAACAACACGGCCGACACAATCCTCCTCGACCCCTTACTACAAATCGTCTACGGCCTCCAGCAACACCACCACCACCACCACCACGGATACTCGCCCGAACGCCCACCTCCTCGATTCTTCCGGCAAACTCAAGGCCGAAGAAAAGCAGCGCCGTAAGGCCGAAGGCCTTTGCCTCTACTGCGGAGCAAAGGATCACCAGGCAACAGATTGCGGCCGAGGAAAGGCAACCAACCGGGCAAAGAGCACACCACCACCACCAGCATCGGAACGGCCCCGAGCYAARGCTCGAGCGGCCGAAGCAATCGTAGAAGTTGAGTCTGACGATGAAGACTCAAAAAACTAATTAGCCCATCCGGAACTGATTCGGCTCTCGGATGCGGTTCGGTTTTGGTATGGCCGCCGCCCGTTTGTAGATTATTCGCAACTTCCTTATCGCCTACCTCTACCACCATTTCCCTTGTTTCTGATTTGCTCTCGGACCCGTTAACCCGTTTTCTTGCGTTAATAGATTCGGGTTCCTCTCACTGCTTTGTCGATAACAACTTTGTCTTGGCTCATGGACTGCGTACTTACTCTGTAACGCCCATGAAATTAACTCTATTTGATGGCTCCTCGAACTCCTATGTCACCCGTGCTCTCAACCTCGAAGTCCGGTTCCCGTCCGGCGATTTTATGACTCTCACGTTYCTTGTCACCAACCTCGACCTGTCTTGCTCTGTTGTCCTCGGACACGACTGGCTCACCCGATTCAATCCGTTGATTGACTGGGTATCCGGCAAAGTCCATTTCCGACAACCAATTCACGGTACTCCTCCTCCCCTGTTGCCATCACCCTCCGAYGACTCGGCCGAAACCAACCAACCAGCAACCCCTAGCTCTGAACCCCTCACCYGGGCAAAGACTAACCCTCCTGCTAATCCGGTACCTCGGCCGACTCCTGCTATGTCTCCTCCCCCGCCACCTGTGTCCGAGCCCGTMACGGCCGACACACCCGAAAACATTGAACCCCTGTCCCCTTTCCTGGAAAACGGAGCTCCTCGTATCTCCCAAGTAAATGCAGCTGCATTTAAAGCGATCAGCCGRCTMCGKGGCACCACTGTCTACCAAATAGTGATCCGACCCGAGTCYACTCAGGCTAAATCTACCTCCTGCACGGACTTCATTCCGGAAAACATTCCMGAGGACTACCACGAGTTTGCGGATGTCTTTTCTAAAGGCAGAGCCGAAACCCTAGCCGATCATCGCTCTTATGATCTTAAAATTGATCTGGAGGAAGGCGCAAAACCGCCCGTTGGCGGTATCATTCCTCTCTCTCAGGCCGAACAACTYACGGTCAAACAATTTATAGATGAGCACCTCGGAATGGGCTTTATCCGGCACACCAACTCTCCTCACGGGGCACCCGTYCTTTTTGCAAAGAAAAAAGACGGCTCACTCAGGCTTTGCGTTGACTATCGCGGCCTAAACAAAATCACCAAACGGGACCGATAYCCGCTCCCACTYATYGCYGACCTCCTGGACGCYCCCAAAAAGGCMCGCTACTACACCAAAATCGACCTCCGACATGCTTACCATCTCGTTCGGATCCGAGAAGGAGACGAATGGAAAACAGCATTCCGGACCCGATACGGTTCATTTGAATGGTTAGTAATGCCTTTCGGCCTGACTAATGCACCAGCGGCCTTCCAACGGTTCATGAACGACATCTTCGGCGATCTCATTGACAAATGTGTCATTGTCTACCTTGACGACATCCTCATCTACTCCGACGACCTGGCCGAACACAAGAAAACGGTCAAGGAAGTACTTCGCCGGCTCCGAGCAAACAAACTCTATGCGAAGGGAGAGAAATGTGAATTCCACGCTGACACTGTCGARTACCTAGGCTACATCCTGTCCCCCGACGGCCTTAAAATGGCGGAGGACAAAATCAAAACCATCCAAGATTGGCCCGAACCACGGAAAATAMGRGATGTACAATCCTTCCTCGGATTCGCCAAYTTCTACCGCCGATTCATCGCCAACTATTSCGGCATTGTGGTTCCACTCACCAGACTCACCCGAAAGGGAGTCAAATGGGAATTCACTCCGGCTGCAAAATCGGCCTTCAACAAACTAAAAAGTGCGTTYATCTCTGCTCCGGTCCTCTCGCATTGGATACCAGATCGGCCGATGGTTGTTGAAACCGACGCCTCTGACTACGCACTCGGAGCCATCCTCTCCATCTATACCGAAGATGGAGAAATTCACCCTGTAGCATTCCATTCCCGCACGTTCTCGGACACGGAACTCAACTATGACGTGCATGACAAGGAATTGCTAGCCATCCATGAAGCATTCAAGATCTGGCGCCGGTACCTTGACGGATCCGCCAGCCCAGTCRACGTYATCACCGACCACAAGAATCTTGAATACTTCTCCACCACCAAGGTCCTCACCCRAAGACAAGCCCGATGGTCAGAGTATCTACATCAATTTAATTTCCTGATTAGATATCGTCCAGGCCGACTTGGCGCCAAACCGGATGCTCTCACCCGTCGCCATGATGTCTACCTTGACGACAAYGGAAAATCTTACGCCAMAGCCAACCCTCAGAATCTCYGACCCATCTTCTCACCGGAACATCTCACGGCCTCTCTTCGGGCGACAATTCTCATCGGTCCCGCCCTCAAGGGATCTATCATCATGGATGTTGAAGACCTCCACTCGGCCATCAGACAAGCTTACTCGGCCGACCCAATCACCATCCAACGCCAAGAGGAACTTGGTCCTCGTTGGTCAAAGGATGATTCGGGCCTCCTTCGCCTGGACGGCCGRATCTATGTTCCTGAATCCGATGACCTYCGACTCCGAGTCCTCCGGTACAAACAYGACCACCCTCTYGCTGRACACTATGGCCAAAGYAAAACTCTCGCCCTGGTTCGCCGGGAATACGTCTGGCCTAAAGTCCGYACCTTTGTTACGGAGTACTGCAAATCCTGTACGACTTGTATGCGCGCRAAACCTCAGCGCCACAAGCCGTATGGAAATCTCCGTCAACTCCCCGTTCCGTCTCGGCCTTGGGACTCTATCTCTATGGACTTTATTGAGAAACTACCACCCTCTCTYGGRTTCGACTCTATCCTTGTCATCGTCGACCGACTCTCTAAACAAGGTCTATTCATCCCTTGCCAYGACACSATCACGTCCGAAGGCCTTGCTAAACTCTTTGTCATCCACGTATTCTCCAAACACGGTATTCCTGGACATGTCACTTCCGATCGCGGATCCGARTTCGTCTCCCATTTCTTCAGATCGCTYGGCCGAGCYCTGGAAATGAAACTCCACTACACTTCGGGCTACCACCCGGAGGGAGACGGACAAACRGAAAGGACTAACCAGACTTTGGAGCAATACTTACGGGTTTATTGCAATTACCAACAGGACAACTGGGCCGAACTCCTCCCCATAGCCGAGTTCGCCTACAACAATGCCCCCAGCGCCACCACCGGCGTCTCCCCTTTCTTCGCCAACAAAGGATACAACCCGAACCTTGCCATCCACCCCGAATACGACCTTGCTTCGGCCAGAGCAAAGACATTYGTCACCGACATCRACTCCGTCCACCAGCAACTCCGGATATCGATGAAGGAAGCTCAGGACCGATACCAAGGACCGGCCGRCAAACGGAGGACACCTGCCCCGAAAATYGTTCCTGGACAGAAAGTCTTTGTCGACTCCGAATTCTTCCGCACTACTCGGCCGTCCAAGAAACTATCGGACAAGTACCTTGGTCCTTATGAAGTACTCGCGCAAGTYGGACCAYTATCCTTTGAACTCARACTYCCCGCCCARTTCCGTGGAGTCCACCCCGTTTTCCATGTCTCTATGCTGGAACCCGAGAAACCCAACACCATCCCAGGCCGAGTCATCCCCCCTCCTCCTCCTGTYGAAGTCAACTCGGCCTTGGAATACGAAGTCTCGGAAATCGTCGACTCTAAATACGACCGTCGCAAAACAAGATGCCAGCTCCACTACTTGGTCAGGTGGCTGGGCTATGAAGAGACCGACGAAGCAGAAACATGGGAACCGGCCGATGAATTAGGAAATGCCATTGAAGCAGTTCAAGACTTCCACAAACGCTGCCCCACGAAGCCGGGTCCGTCWTGGTTCGCACCCGGCCGAAAGTAGATWWTTTYTTYTNCCTTTTCTTTCNCTCNTCTCYTCCGATTTCCTTATTNACACATATYACCAAANACAGACAATTATATAATCAAAAAAAAAACAGCAAAGCAACAAAGCAAAAAAAAAACAAARCNAAGCTAAGTATTTACAAGTCCGTAGTTGTAGCATACGAGTACGTTTTTTTTCTCGGGTCCGAGGCCGACGCAGCCGGAGACCTATTCATCTTCTTCCATGTCCATATCATCCTCGTCCTTCTCCCCYTCCCCATCCGCATCCGCACCCTTTCCACTTCCACCCATGTTCGAGGCCGTTCCGTCTTTGTTAGAACCCAATCCCGAGAGACAGGGGGAGCGGGATTCGAACGGCGTTGGTCGTGAAAGAGGAGAGGATGAATCCGAATGAACGACGAACGGCGTTCAGGAACGAAGAGACGGACTTGCGACAACAACGACTGGAGGGCAGCGTTGTGTCCACAGGCACTCTCGTGTCCGGGATTCGGGATTCGTGAGGACGAAGGAGGAGCGAGGGATGAATCCCGCAAGGAAGAGGGAAGAAACGTTTATATTCGAACTAAGGAGCAATGAACAAGAATAACTACTATATATACTGAGTGCCTCATGTGTAGCATGAGGCGCGGCTAAAGTGAACAATGAGACTTTGTACATAAGTGAACACCAAACCATCCGATGAATCCCGGACAGGGGCTAGGGGCTAGTCACGTGACCGGGGTTCCCAGAGGGGCAGTCACGCGGAGCGTGACAGTCTTCAATGGTCACCGGCCGGCTCTCCGACGTCCCCGACGATGGGACTTGGTGCTGATCACGAATCATCGTGAAAAGCTCAATGAGGCGCGTGGCCTCGGCCGCCACATCCGAACCGTTCTCCTTCGCCTCCTCCTCGAACCACTCCGTCCACCCAACCAAGTCATCCGAATCCGGGACATCCGGCCGCACTGCGATCTTCATCAACTCGTCCAATTTCTTGTCCATCCTCGACAAGTCCTCCACGGCCGTCTCGATCTTCTTCGTCCGACCCGACACCTTTCCAACCAACGACCACAAGCCACTCAGGCTTGCCCGCTCCGCATCCGAATCCTCGGCCCCGCTAGACACCACCAACGGCCGTTTTCTCGACCCGGAAGCTTTCGCGAACCACGACGAGCCCTCTTTTTGGGTGGCGCCGGATCCGTTTTGTCCTTGTCCTTGCCGCGAGTCGAAT